>JASAND010026271.1:0-15083 GCA_030248195.1 Trissonchulus latispiculum | reverse complement strand
CGGCTAGTACGTAAGAATTCTACACTGTATATAGGCTTAGTAATTTGTAAATTCCGGTTGTTTGTTCTATTGCTGCTTTTGTTCTGATTGCTTTATTACGTGGTTTGTGTTTATTGTTCATTGTGTTGCTTGTGACGGTTTCCTAAACGTAGCATTTCTAGTTCACGAAAAGTTTAGCGATTGGGATTAGTAATTAGAGACGGAAAAGATAAGAGCACGCCCTATGAATCGATTTGTTGCAATCCTTATGTACTTGGTTATTATCATTTGTTGTGTTTGTAACCCTATCAGTTATTGAGGAAGGAGTTGAAAACGGGAACTGATGATTTGAACGAGGTAGAAATAGAGTGGATTTCCGTTGTACGAATTATGAAGGTTATATTGTTTGAAGAATAATACGGAACTGAACCATTAAACAGTAACTGGTATTTTCGACATTTTTGATAAGGGACAAGGTACTCAGAAATAGGTTACGGCGTTCACACCGCAATTGGCAGAACGCCCGCGTTCACACCGCGATTGGCAGAACGCCCACGTTCACACCGCGATTGGCAGAACGTTAATAACAAGGCCGCGATTGGCCTCTAATCATGTAGTTTGTAGAATTGAGATCAGGAAAGATTTAGTGATTAGTTCATGCGAATTGAGAAGAAGTTAGATAGAGGTTTAGAGAGCTTTAGTAGTTCTGGGTAAAACAGGGTAATCCCGCAGGGACCCCGCCCAGTAGAAGAGTTGTAGTAATAGTCGCAGAAGACTTGTAGTGATTCTGGGTAAAACAGGGTAATCCCGCAGGGACCCCGCCCAGTAGAAGAGTTGTAGTGATAGTCGCAGAAGAGCTTTAGTGTCTGGGTAAAACAGGGTAATCCCGCAGGGACCCCGCCCAATGGAAGAGTCATAGTAATATTAACAGAAGAGCTCAGTAGAAGAGCTGTAGAAGATAGTAGCCGAAGAGCGTTAGTAGGTTCTGGGTAACACAGGGTAATCCCGCAGGGACCCCGCCCAGTAGGAAGAAGTGTAATGGCGTCTGGGTAACACAGGGTAATCCCGCAGGGACCCCGCCCAGGATAAGTAGGAAGAAGCATAATGGTGTCTGGGTAACACAGGGTAATCCCGCAGGGACCCCGCCCAGGATAAGCAATGGATTATAATTAGTAACGTCGGTTAGTAGTAGTACTCTGTAGGGGCCAAGATGGCCATAAGTGCTAGTGGATATAGAATAGGAAGTAGTTAAGTAGCGTTAGATAATAATATAATAGATGATTGCTGAGTATTGAGAGCGATTACGAACTCACCGCACCGTACGCGAAACGCAAGCCTTTATCCGTCTTTCAGGAATTGATGCATTGATTTTTATGCGATTGATTGCTTAATGAACTGGTGAAGTGATGATACAAGTTATGGTGGTTGGGGAATTTCTCAATTGTTTTATCTTCTCCCCCCTAGTTAAAAACCTAGCCCTTTTACTTGTGGAGGTTGTAATGGAAAAGGCAAAATAAAACCTAAAGGGTACAGGGAAAAGCTCCATTTGTGGGAGATTGTAATTCTTGATGGAATTGATTTGAGTTTCTAATGCACTAGTTATGAGTGGCGTGCTTGTGGAATCTTGATGTGAACTGTGAAACGTCCAAGCATTGTATAAAGTAACTGTCTTGCAGTTACCAGAGTTGCCAGTCAGTGTAAAACCCCCCCCCCAGAAACTCATTATTAGGGACATAGGTTCTAGTATACATAAGAAAAATAAGACAAAAATAGTTCTACGCGCACGCTAACGACACGAAAATGGAATGGAAACTCAGTGGAACGTAGTTTAAGGAAGCTTAGGTAGGTCATCAGCCAATAACGGAGGGGTCGTTACCCTTCCCGGGGTCAGCAATAGGCCCTAATACGGGTTTCCGTATAATGGAGGAGTCGTTACTCTTCCCAGGCCACGAATGAGGCCTCACACGATCAAGAAGTCAATTGAAAACAGAATGAAATAGTTAAAGATTATCAAGAAAATAGAATTCGCCTAAAGAAATTGTTGAATAACCCACAATTTAACAAGAAATTTCAAGTTTAAAAACGTTTATGCAGTTAATAAGTGCGAATATTGGAAGATGGGTCAAAATAAGGCCATAAATCAACCGTTAGGGGCATGAAACAGTGGTAATTAGTGTTCATAGGTACTAATTAGGTATATTCTGCAGTAATTAGGTAATAATTAGTTAATTAGTCATATTTTTGGTCAAAATATGGGTTGGCTTCATCTGAAAGGCAATTCTCTGCTGATTCTAAAACTCCAAACCCGGTCGCCTAACTCCCAATATTGCGAAAGTTATAAGTAAAAGAAGTTTTGACTAGTTACATTTTAATTTTGTAATATTGGCCTTGGGTGACCTTATAACAATGCGTAACTATGTGTGAGGTTACGCCCATTCATGTTTCCATTCACACCCCCAGAGCCTCTGCTGGCTCTCCCCCAGCAGAGACTTGCCTCGCAGAAAAGGATTTAACACATACACATAGCGTGAAATTACGTTCGGAGGGGGCTTAGCTCCCTCCCTAATAATTGAAAAGAAAATAAACTAGTTAGTCTTAGGTAATTAGGTACGTAGATTAATAATATCTGATTTTTATTCTCTAGAAAATTACGTAGTTATTAGTATGCATATTTTTTATGCAACAATTGCCCTTCCGTTTCCTTTCTAGCGAGACTTAGAGTCCTGGCGAGGAAGGACAATTGTTGCTGGGATCAACGGGCGGCTTCCCTTGTCTACGGCCGAAAGGTCAAGTCTAAAAAGAAAGCAAGGGGCCAGGAGACAAGGGAAGGCCTAAAAGTAATAAATATAAATTTTACTAAATAACACGGCCAAATTGGCAATTAATACTTATTTTTCCATATTCGGCCCCGAGTGGCCTTTATTCTGTACAACTTTGTTTGTTAATTCTTTTAATTCCATTTTTAAAGCTAGTAACTTCCCCTTTGGTTACCTTTACGTGGTAACCAAAAAGTCTGCAAAGTTTCCCAATATTCGGCTTGGGAAATAAATCAAATTAGGGTCAGTTGGAGGGTAATAATTCCTTGTTCTCGTTAATCTCCCCTCCAACGGACCAGCCGCGTGGCCAACCCGAGTTGGGCACACGCTTTAACATAGGGAGCTTCCAGAAATTTCTGGAAGCTCCAATAAAAGTCAAAGGAAGCCCGACTAAAAGCAAACACCAGTGAGCTGTCAGACTCCTGTCAGCTCACTGAAAATTTTCAAATCTTTCTCAGTGTTCGTCTGAGACTCGGCCGAGAGCGGTCGCTTACCTCCCCCCTATAACTAGCACGTCTTCCCGTTGTGCCAGCGTTTTGGCCGGGAATAAAAGACGTGCTTTCCCCGGTTAGGTACACGAGTTAGGGGCCCCTTCTGACCCACACTGGTCAGAAGGGATGATCTAAGCAACACGACGAACACCGCACGTTGAGGGCCAAATGAGCGCACTATGCTCGGCCAGAAACTACACACTAGGAACGCATTTTCAGGAATTTTAGGAGGCCTTTTGGCCTAATGTTCTCACTTTTTGTGGCCTTCGGGCCTTGTTTAAAATCAGCCTTATACAACCAAGCCACGGCCTGAATGGCCTCAATTTTTTGTAAGGGCGTACGCCCAAAATATTTTTGTGTATTGTTGTTTTGTGGGGTTCTTTGATGAAGCTTGGGATTTTGAGTGGGGACCCACCCCCTGAGTTGAGATAGGAGGTCCCTTGGTCATGACCTCGTATTCAGAACTGAGCTAATGTAGGGACTGTTTTTCCCCACAGCCGGCAATTAGGAATTGCCGGCCATATTCGCAAAAATAGGCGCTACCGAAGCCAATCATATTGTCTGTAATTGTGCATTGCTATTGTGAGCAATACTTGTATGTGTTTCGGCTTATCCAAAAAATCAGTAGGCATTAAAACTCAGAATCATTTTTTATTATTAATTATCAAGTTGTTTTAAAAGGGAACGGCCGAATTCCCTGTGTTAATCTAATTAATTTAACACTGTCCTTAGCGGAAATATGTTTGTGTAGTTTTGCTGTAGTAATAATTGCCTGAGCAATTATTACTCGTTCTGCTTTCAATTCAAATAACCAAAGTTCCAAAAATCCAACAAAATTTTCTTTTATCAAAGTTATCCAAAGTTCCAGAGTCTAAAGCAAAATACTGGAAGAGGTTAATCAAAGTTGATCCGGAATTAGGACCAAAAATATGCATACTATAGGTAGGTAGGTCTCGTTAGGAAGTAGTTAGGATGTATTTTGTCTGCATAATTGTCTGTGTCAATAGTGTAGTAAATTGTAGTATGAATGAGGCCCCCCAAATTTACGTAAGTGGCTCCTTGAGTAAACCCCTCATGAAGCGTGAGGTTTCAAGGTTAGCCTCCTTTGTGCAGTGTGAGTTAATGATCAAAAAGTGTGTAATTGTGAGTGTGAATGAGGGCATACCATGTAAACCCCCTTTGTTTGATAAGGGTATTGGGATTGCCAGAGTGAATGAGTAAAACATTCAGATAGTAGGCAGGAAAATGGGCCAAATTGAGTAGCAATTTGGACCCCAATATATAAATAAATTAAAGCCGGTAATGTTTATTAGTTGGATGTGTAATCGCTGTAAAAGTGCTAATTTTGGGAGTGAAAGTCGTAGCAATGTGCATAAGAAATAAAGGTAATTTTGGCGATTTAGGCAGGTTTGGCAGCCTAGGGTCACGGGGACCCCCAATTAGGCCTGCCAGACCTGCTGGATTTCCGGTCATCCGTGTAGGTTGCCCTGCGATTAGGGGACGGATGGGCCGCATTCACGGAATCCAGAATTAGCCAAATCAGGACCAGAATAGAACAGTTTAAACTATTATGAAATTAATCCAATAGTTTTATAGGGTAGACATCCGATTAGCGGACTAGCAGTTTATTGAGTACTAGGTAGGAAAATGTCTGTAGTTTTGCTGTATTAATTAGCTGAAGTTTTTTAATAATTGGGAAATAGTTGGGTTTAGTTAAGAGAAGGGTATCAATGGGCTTGGTTTAAGACTAGCATGGGTTCACGGTCGTTACCGTAATCACATAAACTCCCATGTCAGAGGCAAAGAGAGGAACCAAACTAAAAGAAAAGAAGTAGGCCCGTGCTGAGGTTCGAACTCAGGTCCTCTGGATTAATAGATCCAGCGCTCATCCATTTGAGCTACACGGGCTATAATTAGAACAAGTTTAAGCCAGCCTATATAAGGAAGCAATTTAGCAACCCAGCGTGCGTGCAGTTAATTAATACATTAGATGTGCTAATTATGCATGTGTAGGACCAAACTTTAATTAGGCTTTTCTCACTAATTACTTAACATTTTTTGGTGCTGTAAGCACAAAAAATGTTCAGTTTTTCAAGCTCTACAAGAATATGTAACTTTTACTTAAATTCGTTCTCATCGAAATTTCGCTAATTCATATGCCAGTTTTGCACAAATTTAAACAAGCTCAAGTGAAAGGGTGGTAGATTGCGCGTCTATCACTCGGCTGGCTGCCAGGGTTGCCAGCGCCGGATCGAATAGCGGTTCGGTACGGTTCCCCGAGCTTCTTAGGTAGTTACGAGGAAAGTAGTTAGCTATTTAGTTCGGATAGGTCGGTAGGTGGGTAAGTAGGGACTGCGTAGAATGGCTGCTGAGACAATGAGTGAGTGAGTTTTTGCCTTTTTGCTCAAACTGACCAAAACTAACTACATGCAAAAAACTCACTCACAGTCAGCCAGTAGGTTTTATTTTAAATCTGTTATTTCAGTCCCAAACCTGCAAATAATCAATTAATAAGGATTTTAGCTTAAAACTCCAGATAATCGGAAGTTACCATTAATATTAAGTAGGCTTTAGTCAGTTCGCAAGTTAGCATTAATATTACGTAGGCTTTAGTCAGTTCGCAAGTTAGCATTAATATTACGTAGGCTTTAGTTAGTTAATATAAGTAGGTAGGTAGGCATTAGTTAAGATGATTATTATAAATATTTAGCAGGCGACCATCTTCCAATATCAGAAATGCACCCTAAAACGTCCAGTTTCGTGCATGTATTTGATGTAATCTTTAGGTCACGGGAAATGAACCCATTTCCCGTGACAAGTCAACAAAATCAGGCCAGACACAGGCCGAAAATACTAATAGTAGTCAGTATTATGGTTTGCTCTAAAGATTGTGCAAAATCTGATCAGAATCAACGCAATTTACACCCAAATGGCACTAGAAGGCCGGTCTGTGCAAGGAAAGGACAAAGCAAACGAAGTCCAAATATAGGCCACTAACAGCACAGGTTTTGTACATTTCTCAAGAACATTTCGTCTAATTACCAGTTCAGTCAGGCCCAGCCGGGCCCAAGGTGGAAAACGTACGAATCAGTCCATTCAAGCCGAAATTGCGGCAAGTTTAACTATATTCTGATAATACAAGTTAACAGAGGCCAGGAAGGCCCAATTGGTGACAAGAAGTTACCAGAAACGGTTAATATTGTCAAACAGGCAATAACCAATAGTTTTTAGTCAATTCTCAAGTTGCAAGTTCAAATGGGGCCCAAAATGCACATTTTGGGCCTAGAAAGCAAAGAAACGAGTAATGGTTGCTGGGTTCGATTCCCGCACCATAATCTTGTACTAATGGGTTTTAACCCATTTGATTCAGGTGCGGAGACGAAGCTACGCTGCTCTATCCGAATCTGATCTGCCCGTGGATCATTAGTCTTGTAACCCTCAGTTCTTCAGAAGTAGTTGCTCAGTAGTGGACCGCAGAAGTCCGGATCAGTCACAGCAGTCAGTCAGTCAGTCAGATAATCAGGATCAGTCATTTTGGAAGGTACATAGACGGCTTGTATTGCCGAGTAGCGGATTAAGACAGAGACAGCGAGCGTAGCACCACCTGATCAAAGAGGGAAGTTAAACCAGAAACCGAAAGGCCTAAACCTAATACTGGGAAAAAGGACTCTATTTCTTTATTTCGATCTCATCATGACATCAACCGTTTTCGTCATCAGTTTTAAGTCGGGAGGCGTTTCTCCCGTGTCTCTGGCCTAAGCGCCACCCCAACCTCAGTGAAGAAGAAGAAGCCGTAGATTCTTTGAACTGTGCAGTTGTTTAACTTTTATTAATCAGGAATAAGTAAGGCAGAACCAGGAAACTCCCCATTTTCTCTATTTCCTCAAAAAGCCAATTCCGTACAGTAACCCTGTCTAGGTGTTGGAGCGGACCTTCGGGAAAGCAGTGTCCAACGATTCGGGGACTCACCCATAGCCCGACCCCAGGTTCATATAAGCTAATAATTGTTTGTTTGTAGTTTGCTGATTTGTAGTTTGATCATCCGTGTGTAAGGACGGATAAAGAGTCGCACAGCACAAGCATATAGGCGCACGAGAAAGCACATAGGTATTTGGTTAGTTGAATGTTGGAGACAGTGTAATAGCAAGCGTAATAGAGACAGAGTGTAATAAAAGGAAGAAGAAGAGGTACCACTGAACCTTGTCCCTAACCTAAAACCTATAACTCGGGTAATATTATCCTAAAGTCGGATAATATTAATAATAACCTAAAGAGGGTAACTGGCAACTCTGGTACAGTAAATTGTATACTGTACTGAATTGTAACTGTATCTGTTTTGCACAGTTTGTAACGACCCCTGTTAGTAACGCATTCTGTATTGTAACTTGTAATGTTGCCAAAGCGTGTACCCATAATACCTGTAACAAGTGTAATAAACAATTGGTGTGTCAGACCTAGAGTCTCAGAGTTTAACAGAGAGGCGCGATTGTCTCTGAAAGTCAGGCGCGTTAGCCTAAGGATTGGATCAGGACTACTCAAAGGCAAGTTCTGGTCAGGAAGCAGAAGATTCATCAACAATCCAGCGATCAAATCCAAGCAAGTGCTGACCCCTCTTGCTGATCGGCTGGAATCCAGTGCAACAAACGAACTCACGAAGAAGACCCCTACAAAGGTTGGCTGCAGGGAATCTCTGATTTTGGAACACCACCTTTCGGAGATCCGGTGCCTAAGTCTACTTTTCTAAGTGGACGTGCTGACCTTCCGTGTAATCAAGTGCAGAGCGGTTTCTGTCACTAGACCGGAGAGCAGAGCGTTTTCTGACTCCGGAGCCTAGCAACTTCATTACAGATTTTACCTAGGTTCAACCTTCTATGTGTGGTCCAGGTTGTCAAAATCTGGCAGTTTCTCAGTTTTGGCAAAAAATGCTTATATCTACCTTAAAATGGGATTGGTTTGGCTCTAAACACAAGAAAAAAGCGTTTTCTACACGAGAGGATGCTTAAACTGCCAAAAATACACTATTTTTAAAAATTTCCAAAATTTGCCTATGTATACATGTTAAACATACAAAATTTTGAAAACGTCAATTTGACATGAATTTTTTGATGCAGATGTACTAAACATGGCCCGCTCTTTCAAATGGTATAGTCAAAACTGTTCTGGCATGCTTCCAGCAAAAATCTCGGGTGGGTTTTTCCCGCCCATGAGTTTTTCCGCATTGGGTTTTTTCCATCGCTTGGTCGAAAATTTTTAACCAACCGCAAGTGCTCGATAGCTTTATGGCTAATAGTGAAGCTCTTCGCAAGGCCTCATGGCTGTTATCGTTAGATTTTCGATTTGTCGCTTAATGGAAAAGTTACAGCCAAAATTCGAAAATTTGGGTTTTTGTTTCCCGCCGCGCTATACGTTCCTTTTAAGCCAAATCTTAGACAAAAATTTTCGAACCATAAAGGGGGACCAAGGCAAAATTTTTGCCACCCCCCTCATAGGTGTACCACCAGTTTGGGTGAGAGGGAGTAAAAAGTCCAAATCTGGCTTGGGGGTCTAGTCTCAACAATCGGAAATTTTTACAAAAACATGTACCGAAATTTGTTCAGCTAAAAATGGCACTTTTCGACATAAAATCTACTATTTTGGACATTTACACTATTTCGACTTTTAAAGTCTATTTTATCGTTTTTAACTGTTTCAAGTCAGTTTTTCCAAATTTTTTCAGAAACGTTTTGAAAAATTGCAAAAACCTTGCATTTTTTCTTTTGTTTGGAGTTTGGACCCCATTTTAAGGGCATAAGCTGAGCTCGTCTTGGGGGGGAGTAGTCAAGATCGGGTATGGGGGGTCTAGCCTTCTCGTTGGTGGGGGATCTCACGGGGGACAAGGCAAACTGTAGCCTATGAGGTGTACATGACCGCCTCCCCCAAATCTCCGTTACACCTATATGCGGGAGGGGGGGGGGTGCCTTCCTATAGAAAGAGTCCACTAGGGTCCACTAGGTATGCAATATCGGGAGGGGGTCGGCCGTTAGCGTGCAGAGTATGGCTCGAAAGCTGATGACAACACCCAGAGCTGTCACACTCTTATCTATTATGTACCCTTGCTATAAGCAAGTGTAAGTACACTAATTTGCACTCAAAGAAAAATTCAAATTGGAAAGTCTACTATCCTGCCACCTTTTAATCTGATGTATCACATGGAATGCTAACGTGTTTTCCCATAATGTTGCGATGATGCTCGAAGTACAAGTACGCTTCACTGATGCAGTAATTGTATTAGTGATCTGGAGAGGAACGGAGATGATCGGTAACCAGAGTCTTTTCGTCTAGTAGTTCATCCAATTTTATGTTCAGTACCTTACATTAATAAATCCCTAAACATATTCACTTCAATGAAGCAGTGCCTGCCTATAGATTCCATTACAACATAATATAACGTGCTAATACGACATTCCCATGAGTTGTAGCTCTGCAGTTTATTTTGGAATTATATTTGAATGTTGCCCAAAAATATCTGCTATATAAATCTGCAATAAAAATATAAAAGGTAAAGTTCTAATTATAGACAGTTCAATCTGTCAAATACGACAGTTCTTTCGATTTTTCTTGCCAACAAAGCTATTAGGTTTTATAAGAATACAGCAATGAAGAAGCACTGAGTAACTAATCGGCCGGTTGCACCAAATGTGACTAACATCTAAATAGACTAATTTGTGATTAAGTTCTAATTAAGGCCATTTTCCGTTGCACCAAATGAAAAGTTAGTTAGATTTTAGTTGTAGTCAGGGGTAAGATTAACATTTGACTAACTTCTGACTAACATCTTATTAAAATCTAACTTAAATCTAACTAAAGTCATCATGTGACATTAGCTTGTACCTGATTTGCTAGAGCTCATCTGGGAAAATACTGATTGGTTTAAAGCTAATCAAATTTTAAAATCTAACTAGTTGGGTGCAACGGAGAATCTGATTAAAAAAAGATTAAGACTAGCTAATAACATTTTAGCTAGAAGTTAATCATATTTGGTGCAACCGGCTGAATGATAGTTTCAGGTTTTCGTGAATTGTGTCTATTTACATATTATTTTTGTAACAAGCATGATTATTCCAAGAGAAAACGTAGTAAACCCTGGAGGCAAAAAGGAAAGAGGGAACATGGTGCCCCCTCCTAATGGCAATATGTAAATCTGGGAGCATTCACAAAAGTCGCTCATAAGAATTAAATTGATATTTTGAGCACTATTGTAACGTATTGGAACATATGTATTGTAACGAATAAAATACTTCAAAATTAGCATTAACTGTGATTCTGTCCTATGCTTCTGCAAGATTCTTGTCATGCTATTGAATGACTATCGATTGCTAGATGACATGCTTTCTGAACGTAACATTTGGTGCCGTGACCAGGATTTTAACGTTTACTGTCACCCTGCTAAAATGAGCTGTCATTTTACCCTTATTTCAAATCTGTGATGGGTAATCCGTACACCGGAAAGGAGTCTCATTCAGAACCTGTTGCTGTCAGCTATTGATCACATCCTTGATTATTACAGAAAACTGTCCAGCCCAACTTCGTTTAAAAGCCTGGCATCATAATCGAAGCAAGCAGCCACTAAGACGACTATAGCTATTATCAAGAGTACATAATAACTAAGAGTGTGACAAGCGTCACACTCTTAGTTATCAAGCAGAAAACATCATCTGCACAATAACGGCCTACCCCCCCACAACTGAGTACCTGGTGACCCCCCCCCACAACTGAGTACCAGGTACACAATTGTGCACGAGCACTCGCTTGTATGTTTACATGTTGAAGCCAAAAACATTCTATCAGCAGCTGGCCACTTTTGAGCTTCAACATGTAAACATACAAGCGAGTGCTCGTGCACAATTGTGTACCTGGTACTCAGTTGTGGGGGGGGGTCACCAGGTACTCAGTTGTGTGGGGGGTAGGCCGTTATTGTGCAGATGATGTTTTCTGCTTGATAATTAAGAGTGTGACGCTTGTCACACTCTTAGTTATTATGTACTCTTGCTATTATGAATGTATTATTATTGATTATCATATCAACTAGATTTCAGCAAATTAAGATTCTGTGAGCTAAAAGAAGCTGGGGACGAAATGTAACGAATGAAATACTTAAAAATTAGCATTAACTGTGATTCTGTCCTATGCTTCTGCAAGATACTGCACGCTATTGAATGACAATAACGATTGGTAGACGTCATGCTTTCTCATGGTAGCATTATAGTTCGCGTACTTTGACACTACTACATTGGAGTATAGATATACGACAAAATTAGCTGGATCAATCTGTGTTAAAGTCTACTTATGTTTTAGTCTAAAGTCTACAGTTTCAAAACTTCTTTACTTGGTGGGTTTCACCAGTCTTTCCGGAAACCTCACTGTTTCAAAGTATTACCAAGAGTACATAATAATAAGAGTATGCCACTAGGCAAGCTCTATGTTATCAGAGCAATAACTATGCTCTGCACGCTAACGGCCCACCACCCCCCCCCCCCCGCAAATCAGACCCATCACTTCAAAGAATTTTGAGCGCTATGTTTGTGTTCTAAAGCTCGAAGCAGGCACAAAATTCGAGCACGCACTGCTTGTGTTTTCGAGCTTAAGCACATAAACATAGAGAGAGTGAGCGTACCCCCGTTTCGACTAGGTACTGATTTGCGGGGGGGGCGGGCCGTTAGCGTGCAGAGCATAGTTTTTGCTCTAATAACATAGAGCTTGCCTGGTGGCATACACTTATTATTATGTACTCTTGGTATTACACATTGTGCAGTTCCAGGAGAAACATTACATAGCGCAAATTTAGTCGATATAGTTTGCATTTTTCAGTAGCTTGGTCTTAGCTCTAGGCTGCATTTAAGATTAGTCACGCGGCCACAGAAATAACCGCAGAACAGAACGCTTTGTTTTGTTGTTTTAGAAGCGATTCAAGATCACCTCTGGTTAGTCAATATTTGCGCCTACATCATCATGAAAGACCTACTAAATTCGGAAAATGGCAGAAGCTGCATATTGACAGCAATTAACGCTGTACAACGAAATCAGCCGAGGCCAAACTTTCCTTTGGCCGCTGACAGACTATTTCGCGGACGATTCACGCAAAAGCAGTCGTTGGTAATTGAATCGTTAAAGGAGCAATCACGAAGGATGAACCTGCCTCGTTTTATAGTAACGAACATGGTTGCCTACGAAGCAATGGCCCATTATTGCCAGAGCGCAATGCCAAAGTCTGATAAACGATGATTTGAATCAGTCTTCAAGAGGCAAGTTCTGCTACACTGCCAGAAGACAAGGTGTTATTAGATTTCCTTGTTGATCAATTCGCCGTTAGATTTGCAAGTGGCGGTGCTCTCACTTCGCAGTATAACAACATTGGTTTGTTTAAGCCGGCTGGTTCCGGTGAAACCACCACGGTAATGTGATCTTTTCATTTTTCAAAAAATGAGAATTGATCCAGCAAAATGTAATCTAAATCACAACGCCTAATGAACTGGACACATACATATCGATTTTCCAGCAATCACGATTCGTGGTCATTGATGATTGTTAGTCTGTTTCACCATCAATGATGGGAAGACATGATGGGAAGACGAAATTAAGTGTCCTTGAAGTCGGCTTCAGATTAATTTTGAAGCCACGATAACTTCATGATGCTGAAGCTGATTCAAGCTATATCAAGTGATTATATACAATGCTTTACATTGCAATGGTTGGCTCTAAGGCTGTAATTTTTCTCGGCTATCCTAGTTCATACGACCTGTTGTGCAAAATGAGTGAGGAAATTCTCTCTCGTACGCATACACAGTCAATTACATTCCTTGGAACAGCCTATTCCCATTTCCAGCAACGACAACAGTGCATTTAGTTGCCGAAACTAAAGCTGACACTAATTGACGAAGCCGAGAGAGTATTCAGCATCCCGGATTTGCAAATTGGAGCATATTCTTTAGTCAATTGTTTACTAAGCTGGTGTGTAACTGAGAATCAAGTTCTAAAATATAACGATATCGATATTTTACTCCACAAAATGTTGACGGAGGACTGAGCAAAATAATCTGTTGTTATTTAGAGCTACACAAATTCAGGCCATTGTAACCGGCCTTCCAAATTCAAAATAGCATCACCCACATGAACACGGGATCCGAATCTGGGAGGGGGAGCAGGGTTTTTTCAAAATTTCACCTGTGCTTTTTGTGTTTTTAAGAAAATGTGTTTTTTTAAAATCTGTGTTTTTTAAATTCGCTTTTCGCAGTATTAACACGTTTTTAACGGTTTTTACAGCATTTATAACTATATTTAGCATATTTCGCTCGTTACAGAAGAAATACAAAACATATATCGCTTGCTTAGTCTTTATAAACGGTATTTCTATGTTCTGAACGTTAAATATTTGTGTTGAAGACGTCTTTTTGCGCTACAATGGCGAGTCTGGGGGGCGAAGCCCACCAGACGTTGAGATTTTTTTGAAAATTGAACCTATTGGTCTGAAATTCTTCACAACTTTTCGACAGTATATTTTAGTCCTGTTATTTCTTGAATTTGGAAACATAATTTCGTAGAATAATATGCCTATACAGTCCCAAATGGCAGCGTTGCTTAGCATAATGAAGGCTACACTAAAGCTAATGTCCAGACAAAAACAAGCAGAAGTAAAAATAAGAATATAGATGATATTTGCGCCGACGGCGCAAAATTTTTTGGAAAAACTTAAAAATTATGCTTAAAATCAATAAAATTTTGCTCTTTCAGGTGAAAATTTGAGTGTGCTTTTTATTGCGTTTTTTAAAATTTTGTGTGTTTTCTAAAAAAAAGTGTGCGAAAACAATAAAAAACACAAAAAAACAGTGAGGGGGAGTCTATTCCTACTTTGACGATGGGTCTACCCCTAAAAACATTCCAAAATTTGGAAGGAGACTGCCCCTAAATTAGCAAAACTAATGCAAATTTTTTTACATTTTTGACCAAACGATATTGAAACGTGACGTGAAAAAGATAATTTTTAGCAATTTTGAAGAGATTTTTGGAAAATGACGCTCAGATTGGCTAAAAAATGTTAAAAATGGGGTCCACCCTTTTTTCCTTTCCATGAAGGGGTCTACCTGTTTTTGTCAGTATGGGGGGAGTCTGCACCCGCCCCATTCCCCCACGTTATCCTTATGCCCACACCCGTTCACTTGTATTGGAGAGTCATTTAGGCTCACTGTACTAATCCCTACGTCCAATGTGTTATTACTCGAAATTTATAGATCCGATTAAGCTACTGCTCCTGTTTCCATTAGGTCTCATTTTAGCTTTAACGTTACAAGAGTTGCTCATGGACACATTTTTCTAGACAGGGACCGCAACAGTCCAGGGCGCGACTGCCTTTGCTAATTTTCTGGTAGTTAATTTTTGAGTTAAGCTTTAAGGGACTGGTTCAAAAATAAAAGCGTACATGAGTAAGTTTTGGTATGTCTTAGGAGTCATGGATACGCTTTTTTTATGTGCACATAGATTTACTGGAATCCATTCATGCTGAAAGTTTTATAGTTTTTGCAGGCACAAATTCTTTGAGCATCTATTATTTCCTGTTCTCGGCAGGCGCTAACAAAAGTTAGTACCAACCTGAGGTGCTTGAAAGTAGGGGATGTGTAATGGAATTAGTAAAATAAGGTGTTAAAAGTAATCGAAACTGGTCAAAAATGCCCAAAATTAATCGATCTACAAGGAAGAATTCATATGCCATGGATTTGTGAAGAAAAGCGAAGATCATCAACATGGAATGCAATTATTAAATAAT
>JASAND010026270.1:0-10943 GCA_030248195.1 Trissonchulus latispiculum | reverse complement strand
TGTAGAGTGCTGTGGTGGGGTGGGGTGGGGATGTAAACAACTTTGGGTCAAATATCAAATTTTCCAAAAGTGGTCAAAAAAAAAGCTGCATTATTTTAGGTGTTCGGAAATAACTCCACATCTTTGCGCATTTTTTCACTATATGCAGAAAGAATGGAAAACACTCTCCTTATCGCTCCTTTGTCGCATGTAAAATACATATGAATCTCTCAGGGGGCAGGTTATGCAAAACTGAGACAAGTCTCGTAAAATGCATATGAGTTTTGTTGAGGTTGCATATCAATGAAAACAAGTTGCAACGGGTATACATCAAAGCTTGTTCTACAACGAGGCTCATATTGGCGTCACAAGTGCAGCCTCGTTCTCCGTGCACTAAGTTTAACTGTACATGCATGCTATGGATGTTTCCCGAAACACCATGGCATCTACTATTTCTGGAAACACTATATATAGTACACCTACTGTATTCTCGGAACACTATGACACACTTCTCTCACATACGGGGTGCTTCTTCCTCATGGGTTTGCATCAGAAGGTAAATTGGCATGCTGTATAATCGCAGTATGCACAGTATGGTATCTTAGCGACAAGATGTGGAAAGGACAATTTTGTAATGAAAAGCTTTACGTGCTATTTATATGAAGGTCAAATATCGACAAAAAAAATTATGAGTTGGCGACATATATACGCCAATATGAGTCTCGTTGTAGGACAGGCTCATATGTTGCTCGTTGCGGCTTGTTTTCCTTGGCTCTACAAATCCTCGCCACTGATATGTATTTTACATGCGACGAAGTCGAGTATTTCTTGCTCTCTGTTCCAATATTTGACTCTTAAAAACCGATGACTCTGAAATGTTACGATGTTGACATCAGTAACAAAAATTCCAGCAGTGTATACAGTGGCATCTACCTCTCATACCGTCTTCCAACACCGCTACCCGTGTGTGTGGGAGATGCCACGGAAAAACGTTTGGGCCTGTTTTCCTGGCCTCGTGGCACGTTCGAAGTTTCAAGCTCAGCTGGTCATTGTAGTATCTTTGTTGCTTCAATTCTTGCAACTTTTGACGCCAAATCTCGAATAAAAACAAGGAGGTATATACTCACTTGGCTGAACGAAAACTACGCTAATTTGTATGGTATAAAAACCAGTACTTTGAAAATCTGCTAAAGCTCTTAAAAATGAGTTACTTTCTGTCTTTAAGGTATTGCGATATGGGTCTCGTACCCAGTGGCGCACATACAAAAATTTTCAGGACGGACCTGAAAATTTTTGGCGAAGCCCACCAAAAAGTAGAAAATTTTTGAAAACAAGGGTTGAAAATGGAAAAAATCAGCTGTAAATTAAGCAAAAGTCTAAGAAATTTAATAACGAAGGCGCAAAATTTTTGATTAATGACAATTTGACTTCTCACTTTCCCACTAAAAATGTTGCATCCGAGAGCCGTAGAAATATAGAAACTACAGTGAGCCGGGGAGACGAACTAAACTATTGGCTTCAGACTGTAGTTTTCGTCTAGACTGTAGTTTTTCATTCGTTTTCCATTTATCCAAATACTTAATCTAATCTGTTTATTTTTTATTTTTGTTAGCCGTTTTTAGATCCCTTTAAAGTGTACGCTTATTCGCGTTCCTTATCCGTTTGCTCAAAATTTCTTGTTGCAGAAGCTGGATCGGTTGGAAATCACAATTCTCGGCCGCATTGTATCTACAGTACAAATTTTTTGGTAAGAATCTCGGCACTTGAGTGTTAGGTTGGTATTGAGTAATCTTCGTGTACAGTCGTATCTCCGTACTAATTCTGGCTAAGTCTGCTTCCTCTAAAGAATGAGAGAAACTTTCCAAACACTTAACATTCTCTGGAATTTCAGTCCCGATTTTAGGGGAAAGACAAATTTCGGTTTGGTCACATTCTCCGGTTAGAGTGTATCGATTGCCGTGCAAAGTGGCGTCGTTCGAATATTCAGCACCGTCGTGGCTCAGCACCATGGTTGAGTTGGTGATATTGTGTTTATCCACCGGCTCACAGGCCGAAAACATTTTTCAAAAATCCAAAGGTGACCACTGTTGAGGGTCTGCGAATGTTATCAAACCCCTGTATCCCTATTAGCTTAGGCATTGCTTCAAAACTGAGATTTGACAACAGGAGATGTCGGATCTATTATATTGCCGGTTTGTGAACTCGGATCAGCGAAAGATTTTTCAGCCTGCAAAACGGCGAAATGGTCTTGTAATACGGATGCACATTATGGTGCAAAACTCCACCCTTCTTTACAGGGAATTTTTAGAGCTTTGAAAACTTTGTTCGATTGACCCAACATGAAGTCTGGTATTATGGGTGTGGTCGCGGGTACTTGGTCGTTGATCTAAGCTGGCTTCCATCCATGCGCAGCCGTCGGAACATAAACCCGACGGCTGCGCATGGATGGAAGCCAGCTAAGATCCAACGACCAAGTATTTTTTACCACACCCATGCTCTATAACTTCGCCAAAAAGTAGGTCAATCGGACAAAGTTGGCGCAAAAGCTCAGTCGCCCCCCTTAAGGGAGTAAGGTTTTACACTATAAATAATGCATCCATATTCTAAGACCATTTCATAGATTTTTTACAGGTTTTGAAAATCTTCACTTGATCTAGTTCACTAACAAACCAGCAATATATATAATAGATCCCGACATTTGAACATCTCCTGTTATCAAAATCTCCAGTTTGAAGCAATAATGCCCAGCTAATAGGGATACAGGGGTTTGATAACATTCGCAATTCTCAACAGTGGTCACCTTTAGACCCCCGAAAATGTTTTCGGCTTATACTGAGCCAGTGTAAGATAAACAATATCACCAACTCAACCATGAGAAATATATAGCTCAACGGTTAAGCAAAAATATTAATTTTGTGCCCACTTTGCCATTGCAACCAATCCAGAGCCATTTCCACGCAACCGGAGAATAATTCGATAAACCGAAAATTTCTTATCTTTCCCCCTAAAAATCGGGACTGGTTCCAGAATGTTAAAGAGCACCAACCAAAACAATGTGTTTGGAAAGTTTCTCTCATTCTTTAGAGGCTGGAACTTGTAGGGTGAAATTTGCAGAATGCGACACCAGCACGAAGATTACTCAATATAACCCCCAACATCCCAAGTGCCAGGGTGAGATTCTTACCAAAGGGTATATAGATACAATGCAGCCGAGAACCCAACTGATTTCCAACCGATCCAGCCATCGATCAAACAGCAGAAAGTTCACAGGCGCAGTAGATACCACGTAGGATCAAAGTCTTGCACGCCACGGATAAGGCGGTGCATAAAGGGATCTAAAAACATACAGCCTAACAAAAATAAAAAATAAACAAAGATTAGATTAAGTATTGAATTAAATGGAAAACGAATGAAAAACGCTTGCCCTGCAGTCACTAAGACGAAAGCCTTTAGTCTGAAACACGAGAAAGCCAATGGGCTAGTTCGTCTCTACGGCTCATATATAGTTTCTACATTTCTACGGCTCTCTCCTGTTTCGGACCTGGCATTTTTTTAGTGGGGGGATGGGGGGGTCAAAAAATTGTCATTGTCAAAAAATTTTGCGCCTTCGGCGCTAAATTTCTTAGACTTTTGCTTAATTTACGCTTATTTTTTCCATTTTCAACCTTGTTTTCAAAAATTTTTCTACTTTTGGTGGGCTTCGCCAAAAATTTTTCTGAGGTCCGCCCCCCCCGAAAAATTTTGTATGTGCGCCACTGGGCCGGGGCCATATCGCGGGGCCTTAAAGACAGAAAGTAACTCATTTTTTTAAAAATTTTAACAGGTCACCAAAGTCTGGTACCAACACTATATATATTAGCGTAGTTTTCGTTCAGCCAAGTGAGTATATACCTCCTTGTTTTTATTCAGGTTTGGCGTCAAAAGTTGCAAAATTATAGTAACAAGGCTTCTACAATGTTAGCTGAGTTCAGGCCCCGGTCCAAGCCGGGGCCTGACCACCGAGGCCAGAGCAGGGGCCCGGCCCCGGTGGCATCTCTAATATACAGGTAACTATTTTTGATGAAAGCATTATACGTATATGCCACTGTATACACTGCCAAATTATATTTACTGATGTCAACATCATAACTTTTCAGGAGTCTTCAGTCTTTTCGGAGTCAAATATTGGAACAAGAACCAAAAATGCTCCTTCGTCGCATGTAAAATACATATGAGTGGCGTTGAGGTTGTAAATTAAGGAAAACAAGTTGCAACGGCTTAACATATGAGCCTGTCCTACAACGAGGCTCATATTGGCGTATATATGTCATAACTCATAATATAATTTGTCGATATTTGACCTTCATATAAATAGCACGTAAAGCTTTTCATTACAAAATTGTCCTTCACACATCTTGTCGCTAAGACATTATACTGTGCATACGCATTATACAGCATGCCAATTTGCCTTCTGACTCAGAGCCATGTGGGGAAAGCATTACGTATGTGAGAGTAGTGTGTCATAGTGTTCCGAGAATACAGTAGGTGTACTATATATAGTGTTTCCGGAAATAGTAGGTGCCATGGTGTTTCGGGAAACATCCGCTTGCATGTACAGTTAAACGAGGTGCACCTTTAACGAGGCTGCACTGTGACGCCAATATGAGCCTCGTTGTAGGACAGGCTCATATGTTAAGCCGTTGCAACTTGTTTTCCTTAATTTACAACCTCAACGCCACTCATATGCATTTTACAGACTAGTTTCCGTGTTTGTACAACCTGCCTGAGAGTACTCATATGTATTTTACATGCGACGAAGGAGCATTTTTGGTTCGTGTTTTCCATTCTTTTACATATGTATGCGCAAAAAAGAACCAACATAATATATTTCCGAACACCATGCGCAAGCAGCCACTATTTTGACCACTTTTGGAAAATTTCATATTTGACCCAAAATCGCCTACGTCCCCACCCCACCCCACCACAGCACTCTACAGCCACTTTGAGCATGCAATTCTATGACAAAAGTTGCTCACCTCACTCAGGGCTTTCATTTGGTACCAAATTTGACCACTTTTGAAAAATTTCATTTTTGATCGAAAATCGCTTAAGTTTATCCCCACCCCACCCCACCACAGCACTCTACAGCCACTTTGAGCATGCAATTCTATGACAAAAGCTGCTCACCTCACTTAGGGCTTTCATTTGGTATAGTAAAGGTTCGAAAAAAATACACCGGCCGGGTCCGAAAAAAAATAAAAACACCCACCCTAACTCAGGCTAGAAGCTAGGGAGCCCAGCCAAACTGTACCCCATAATAGCGTAAGCTTATTTATATCCAGCCATGGTATAGCTGTTTCCCTAAGGCCCTGCACTCACGCAGGCTGAGGACTCAAAAATGGTACTATGAAAAAGTTGGTTTTCAACTTTTGGATCAGTTGGCAACTTTTTGGCTCTTGTTCGCTACGCTAAAGCTATAGTAGCACCTATTGTGTCCAGAGGTCATTTGCTCAAATTAAAAATTCCAAAATCATATAATGATATTCACAAATTTTCTTTTGCTTGTCGAATAATCAAACCGTGGAATGCTCTACCGGAATCGATTGTGTTAAGTAAAAATACTATGGAATTTAAAAATGGTCTTAATGAATGTAAAGATACTCTTGTTCGCTTTCTACGTGTCTATGACTTTTAGATATATATATTGCCTTTGCTCGTTGTAGTAATGTTTTATTGTCGTTATTCCGTTTCTTATTCATTTGGAGTAAATCTTTCTTTCTTTCTTTTCTTTCTTTCTGCAATTTTTACAAAGTTTCATTGAGATTTGAATTTATGCTATTTTTTACATGATTATGGTTGTTTTCTGGCGGGCGAACTCGCACTCGCAGTGTTAGTCCTCGCACTAGCACTGCTAGTTTGTCGAGTCGCCGCACTCGCTTAGCTAATATCGTCGAGTCAAGCGAAAAGTTTTATGGTACACTTGACTCGACGACTAGCACTAGCATTGCGAGTACTCACATGCTAGTACCAGCACGCGAGTCAAAGTTTTATGGAACTGGCCCCTGCAGTTTTTCAAAGTTTACATGGAATAGATTTAACGGAAATGTAATATTTAATCGAACAATTAATACCAAGTACGAAATTTAAAACGTTTTACGGAATGAATGCTTAAATATTAGAGTTGTATTTAATTTTTCTTTCATATATTTAGAACATGGACAAGTTTAACTTGTCTCCAGAGAAAAGAAACGTCTTGAGAAGTATATATATATATAAGAACGAAGCCTTGGGAAAATTTAAACATTTTTAAGGTGTACGACAACTATATGTATGCAAAATTCAATGCAGACTTACGTGCTGTAAGGAGAAATCGTGGAGTTCAGAGAAAGATCATACTTTCAAATTTTTCTTAGCACCTTCAAAGCTTGCACAAGTCTGCTCCGGATACCCGGAGCTCCGGAGCTCCGGAACTCCGGAGCACCGAAAATCGGAGCTCCGCTCCGGAGCTCCGTCGGAGCGGAGCTTCGGCGCACATCACTAATATAAGCTGTCTTCATTTGTAAGTATTTGAAAGTAAGTTGTAAGAACTTTCGGGGGAAATCGTAACAGAAATGGGAAAAACGGGTGACACATAGCTCAGCTCTAACTTCTCTTGGTCTTCTCTATATCCGCAAGCCAAAACTTCATAACTTAGGATTCTCCAAAAGACATTAATCCACAAAACGTTTTAGCAGATGTCGCGACAATTTCGCGAAATGTCGCACAACGTCGCGTAGAATACGCGACATTTCGCGAAGAGATAAATTTGAGCCAAAGCTACAATTTAAAATTTACCCAGAATTTTGGTAGATATGGAGAAAACCCCTCAAATTAGCTAACAAAAACTTTAGCTACCGAACTTCGCGAAGTGTTTCGCGAAGTTCGCGAGACGTTTTCGCGAAAGGGAAGAAATTTCGCGAAATGCTTTCGCGAAATCTGGGGAAATTTCGCGAACTTCGCATGCGACTTCGCGAAATTCAAATTTTGGTACGACATATCGCGAAAAATATACACAAATGTCGCAAAGCCTTCGCGAATTTCGCGTGCGCTCGCGACATTTCGCCAGATATGGGACTTCGCTTCAAACGCACTTTGGAATGAGCTGTACTGTAGCACCTATTGTTTTAACATACTACATGTTGCTTCTAGTTTTTTTGGCAATAGGTTCGGGCGCCCCTGCGCCGCACAGTTGCGCAGCAGCGGGTGTATTTTTTGTCGGACCCGCTGGGCACTTGGGTCCGAAATAAAAATACACCTAAAAATTCTTATTTTAGCTGCTAGAAATTGACCAAGTGTCGAGTTTCCGTGTTTTTAACAGCATTTATGGCTGTAGCATGCACTGACGGTCTCCTGGGTTGGTTCCAAGGGGTCAATCTTTATCTTACTACAGTGTCGTATGATTGGCTTGAAAATTTGTCCTCAACTGAGCAGAACTTTACTGGAATGACTTTTAGCTCTGTTTTATGCTAGCATTCACAGCTATAGCAGTGATTCCAGTAATACTGATTCAATTTTAGAAGCGAGTAGATTGTAGGTACTGCATTTTCAGGACCTCAATCCGCTGCAAATTGCTTGCTACAATCTCCGTAACAAAACTCGACGATATTCCGGGTAGTTAGAGCATTGAAACGAGTTGAAAAAGTCAGGACAATTACGAATCTAGAGTAAACTTAATAAAATGATACCATATGGTAAACTATAACGACTTTTGCTACATTCACATGCTCAGATCGGGCTGCCAGGTTCCTCAGCAGACAAGCTTTCAGCACTGAACTGAAAACTCTCAATTTTTTCGACTTTGAATGAGCTAAATGATGGTTTATAATCAATTGTGCCAATGGCTATAGAATTAAAAACAACGTAGACGACCCCTTCCGTTAGGCACTGGGAGGGATCGGCCGGAGCAAGGATTTTCGCTCCGGCCGGAGCCGGATTTTTTCATTGTCAATCTTTAGGCTGAAAGTCTTCAAGGACCAATATTTTTAGGCCATTACAAAAAATGGTTATCAAAATATTGTTAATATTTAAGGATTAAGTGCTGTTGTATATATATTTATATATACGCTGTTAAGATGGCTTTGTTTATTTGCTATATAAAAAATCCCTGTAATCACTTTTAATACATAGGAGAGAAGACCTCACTCTTCTAGTGGACAGTAAAAATGAATAAAACATTCCATGTTTATATATTACTGTAATGCAGTTATCTAGGACCTATGATTGAATTCAAAAGTTATATACAATGACATTCAAAATAAAAAAGAAAGCATGAATTCACTATATTCTTATAATAGGATACGTATAAATAAATAATAACTTGATAAAGTATAAATAAACGCATAAGTAAACGCAGATTGGGTGTCTAACTTACTTTCGCAGTCAGAAATAAAATCGAAATTACAAAAACCCGCGCCTACGGCGAGAAATATTTTGAAAAATTGCCGTTTTTATTTTAAACGGAGTAAATTTTGACGATATAGTTCAATATAAATTACATACGAACAACAGTGTTAGGTGCTGGGCTGAAACTCCGGCTCCGGCACCGCTGCCTCCGGCTCCGGTTAACCGGAGCCGGAAGTCGTAATTCCGGCCGGAGCCGGAGCCGAAGCCGGAGCCGGATCCGATCCCTATGCAGAACTCATGTTAACAGCCATGAACATCTATGACGGTTTTCAGAAGGTCTTCTAGATATCTGCTGGATATTTATTCTTTGTCGTTACGTTTGTTAAGAATAAAAAACAAAATATGACCACTGAATAAGCAACATTATAGACATTACTGCGTGATAAAAACAGTATCGGGCCAGATGAAAAAGTTTTTTGGGCCATATGCGGTAGGCGGCCTATCCAATGAAAATTAACCACCATAGACTGGAAAGATTGGTCAATAGTCAACGGAAAATGCATGAGCAGCATCTGTATATACGATTTGTATAGTCATTTTGGCACTAGATAATGAAAGGGCGAAGTTTTGGCCCTGTATTTTTTTCGACCCCGCGTATTTTTTTTCGATTTGGGTCCGAAAAAAATAGTCAATTTTCAAAATTTTTCTGAAAGCACAGCCCTTGCCAGGGAGCTTTTGGCATGGGAAGAAACTAGACCCCACCCCACACATGCTGGGCCATATCCGGGATCTCTACGGCAATCCTATAAAAAGTTATCCAAAAAGTTGCCAAATCGTATTTTTTTCGAACCTTTACTATACCAAATTTGACCACTTTTGAAAAATTTCATTTTTGACCGAAAATCGCCTAAGTCCCCACCCCACCCCACCACAGCACTCTACAGCCACTTTGAGCATGCAGTTCTATGACAAAAGTTGCTCAGCTCACTTAGGGCTTTCATGTGATACCAAATTTTACCACTTTTGAAAAATTTTTCATTTCAAATCAAAAAAATTTCAAGATCGCTCTAGCGACCCCTATGATATACTACTCGCTTTACCGGCACTAGCGCTTCCCACCCCACAGTACCCGTGTAAGATTCTTACCAAAAAGTAGAGAGACAGCGGACCAAAGGCAACCAGCAAATCCACAACTGTCGTTATCCCAGCCAACAGGATCAAAAACGGGAACAGAGCAGCATTGGACGCCGCAGCTGCGGCACCAAAGAAAGCAAAGGCAACCTGAAACATACAATAGAAATATATATATATATATATATATATATATAGAAGAACGTGATGACCGCGAAGCGAACCACTTGACACTGATGAAAGTGAAAACCGACGTCGTTGTGTTTCGTAGGTACTGGTGTAGGCACTCGCGTTGATAAGCGGGCAAGTCTCGCAACTGAAATGGTTTCTTCGCTTAGAAAACTTCGCAAAATATTTAGCTAGCTAATTTGAGGGGTTTTCTCCATATCCAACAAAAAACCCAGAAAACTTTTGTAATCTAATCTAGACAGGACATTAAATTTTTATTGGCAAACATGGTCGTATATATATATAATCCTGCATGGGCGCGCCGCATTCGAGAAAGGATTTGGATGGTGCAACTACCTCCTTTTCCGAGAGCAAGGTTATCAATGTTCCATAGCACTAGGGGGGAAAATGCCCTCGACGGGCAACCAACTTGGTAGAATAGGGAAAGACTTGAATGTTAAATACACGGTGCATGGTTACAACTGAGATTCTGCTGAAGCGGAAAAATGCCGTTTCTCAGCGACTAAAATGACAGAAACCAGCTTTGTGCGACGAATAGGGAATCTACTCGGCGACTAAAATGAAAGAAACCAGCTTTGTGCGCCGAATAGGGAATCTACTCGGCGACTAAAATGAAAGAAACCAGCTTTGTCGCCGAATAGGGAATTCCCTCCTTCCGCCCTATTCGCGCGAACTTATCGTCTTTCTGGAGGAAATATATAGGTAATTATTCTGTTAGTAACTGCAAACGTAAGCATTGCGCTCAATATGACATTTGCCGTACCGGTTGCGTGGAGGCTAGGGCAGGGTGGCGCTAGATTAATTTCTTTTTGAGCTACCTGATCCGTAAATATTTTATGCATACAACCGCTAGCAGGACCAACAGAAAGCAACAATAAGTATATATGCAGTTTAAACAATTTGTGGTCGACAGTCCTTGTGCTAAAACATATACAATCAATAGCATTTCATTTTATATAATGTTTGATTGTATCAATTCTCGGCAAGATCAGCACAGAGCACACCTATATATATGCTCTCAATGTTTCTGATAGCACATCGAAGACAGCGTATTTATGTCTGTGAAAACCTTGACTTACGTAAGTGCTTGATAAAACTGTTGTTTTGCATTCTGAAGTAATTCTGCCATTCTGAAGCTCTCTCATTATTCAGCAAAGCAACACATAGCAGGCTTCAGAGTTCGCGCGAATAGGGCGGAAGGAGGGAATTCCCTATTCGGCGACAAAGCTGGTTTCTTTCATTTTAGTCGCCGAGTAGATTCCCTATTCGGCGCACAAAGCTGG
>JASAND010026269.1:0-31028 GCA_030248195.1 Trissonchulus latispiculum | reverse complement strand
AGGACATACAGGTTGCCGAGTTTCTAAAATAGAAATTGGTAGTCACAGAATTTTATCACTATATATATATATATCAAATCCATTTTATCACACAACGAGCATTGTATTCTTTTTAACTTTAAACGCCACTTACCAGTAGTTCCTGACATCGTCTTAGGATTTCTGCAAGGCTGTTTTTCAATTAAATCGTAACTGACTGCAACACAATGCTGTATTTAAAACAATTTTGCATCATAAACAGTATAGGTTTCATAAACTGGGCTCAAAATAGCTCCCAAAAGTTGGGATCAAAATAGCTCCCAAAAGTTGGGATCAAAATAGCTCCCAAAAGTTGGGATCAAAATGGCTCCCAAAAGTTGGGATCAAAACGGCTCCCAAAAGTTGGGATCAAAATAGCTCCCAAAAGTTGGGATCAAAATAGCTCCCAAAAGTTGGGATCAAAATAGCTCCCAAAAGTTGGGATCAAAACGGCTCCCAAAAGTTGGGATCAAAATGGCTCCCAAAAGTTGGGATCAAAAGTGTCTCCCTAGCAATTCTACAGGTTGATGATCTCAGAGGTAATTAGGCAGTTCCCAAAAACACAGTCATTACATCACCCAAACATCAGCTTAATCGCTTGGAGAAAAATGGCAGCCAAACAGTGGGATCAAAACAGCTCCCAAAAATAGAGATCAAAATGGCTCCCAAAAGATGGGATCAAAATGGCTCCCAAACAGGTCCCAATTGTGCTGCCTATTACTACTTATAATCTCCATGAACTCAGAGAACTAGCAACTAGCATGGAATGTTAACGAATTGCACGCTTTTTATGTCTTTGAATTGCCCGGCATGCTAATGACAAAAGCTGTTACTTCGCTGGGCAATGTAAGTTAGCCAAAACTAGTTGGTTGGCTAAAACAGTAGTTATTTGGCTAGAACCAGCTAGAATCTAGGTATCCAATCTTCACAGAAACATAGTTTATATGAATAGGAGGTGTAACAGTGGATAAGGTTTGAATAAGTGTTAGTCAAATCTTAGTGCCAGAAGTTTCCTGGAATGTTATGTAGGCAGAAAATAACGCATATCTTTATGATAAATAGACAAGGCTCCAAATTATCATTGTGGCTAAGAAATACAATGTTTTTCTTGAGCATGGTTCACACTGGTGTCTTATGTCTTATGTCTTAAGGCGTTCACACTGGTGTCTTATGTCTTTTAGTCTTAAGGCAGACTTCGCTAGGCTCAACTTTTGTCTTATGTCTTTAAACCAATCACATTGCTGCTAGTCTAGCCAATTTGTCAAGTTGATTGGTTGAAAGGATCAATTGTGCTGCCTAAGACAAGAGACATAAGACAGCAGTGTGAACGGTTCTGTCTTAAGACATAAAACATATGACATAAGACATAAGACACCAGTGTGAAGCAGACTTTATTCTTCTCCTAAGAACTCAGTACGTGCATTTTTGATGTGCTCAATCTGCATCTGCATCAGCTATTAAGCCGGCTCTTTGAAAGGGAGAAAGATTATCGGATTTCGAAGAAGTTAGTTTTGTTTCAAGTATTATGAGCCTAATTGTCTTAACGTCTCCGCTTTTGAAAGATCAGCCTGTGTGGGTTTATCTGCGGATGGTAACGATCAGTGACATCCTGCTTACTGCTGTCTTCTGCTTCGTTTATGTTGGCCATGTTGCTAACATCGAGAATACATTCAGATACAGGTTCTGGGAAGCTTATATGAGACCAGTAGTCGCACGTTGGTCACAACTGTTTTCGGGTTCCACGTTATGTTTGGTTACGGCTGATCGCCTTCTAGCCCTGATTATGCCATTGAAGTTTAGGGAATTACCAATAACAAAATATCCAAATTATGTTGTGGCAGGGTTAGTGATTGGAAACATGATATTTGCTTTACCAGCTGCTCTTGAGCTACGGGTTGTAAACGTGGTCCAACATTATTACAAGCTAGAAATCAACTCCGAGATAACAAACCGGAAAGTCTGGCTGGCGTATTTGCTTTTCACGGACTGGGGTCTAAGATTCAGCTATGTCACCATTATAGTTTTTCTTTGTATTGCAATTAGTATTATTTATGTCAAAATTTCCGGAAAAATGGCAAAACAACCTAATAAACAAATCGATTTTGCTAATGATGTTACACTAATGCTGATGATAACTGCATTGGCCTTTGCATTGGCTAATTGTGCCATGCTGTCCTGTAACTTGGTTGACCGCTTACTGCAGCTAAATATTGAACAGTCGCGTTGGAATCAAATAACCTGTTGTACCGCTGACATTTTCACTTTAATAAACTCAGGGATTAATTTTCCTATTTATATAATCTTTAATCCATCCTATCGTAGAGCAGCTCTGTCTATGGTTAAACGGGTGATACCATATGACAGTAAAATCAGTGAACAAACGAACGAACAATGAAGTAATTCAGCTTGCATTCTATCAGCTTGATTACCTACTGCTTTTTTATCAGTGGTTAGACAGAGTATGTTTGCTGTGTTAGATTCCATTTGCTGTGTTTGCGAAAGTAGTAACTAATAAGTATTTTGTCTATATGATCTAAACTGGCCAAGATTTAAGAGCCTAGAATCTGATCAACTGACTTACTAACTTGCAATGCCTCAAAAATGGCCGTGATTGTACAGCCCCAATTCTGCTTGTATGGTGTTGGCTTGAACGACTTTTCTTCGTCAGTCGCAACAGATGGAGGTGTCTGTAACTCAGCATATAACATGCAGTAAAGACATACTTTAATATTACTTCATTTACTTGTGTGAATACCACTGAACTTAAGATAAACAACTAGTTACTTACTATTTAGTCAACTAAATAGTAAGTAACTAGTTGTTTATCTTAAGTTCAGTGGTATTCACACATGTTGTTAATTAGACTGCGGTTTCTACAATGCATAATTTTTATAGCTTTATTTTTTATTTTCAGAACTTAAGAGAACCGTGAATAAATGAACCTAGTAGTTTGTAGATTTAGTCAAACTTAATCACGATATAACACAATCACACTGTCCAAACCAAACTTATTGAAATCTATCAATATCTTCGTTAGAACAATGGAAAGATCGGATTTGTTTCATATTTTCAGTAGACCAGTATGGTATCGATTTTGTTCAGGATTAATACCGGCTTACCACCGGATAATTAATTAGTTGTTAACACTCTGTAATAATATCGAATGTCATACAAATTTCCAACAGCACTAATATTTTCTGCAAGTGTAGAGTAGTTTGGTTGCCGAATAGGTATATTTTTATAGGCGGATATGTGCCATTTTTGGATTTTCGGTTGCCCCTTTTATTCAAAGCCTACAGTTACTTTTATAGTTTTTACAGTAAAAATTCAAACCTTTTCAATTTCTGTCAGTTTCAATTTCTGTCACATTTCGGGTACCGTTACTCAGTACTAAGCCTGCCGTGGCTGACCCCATATAGCCATCGGGCTGAGTGGCCAAAAAGAGACATACAGGCAGGCCCACACCGAAAGATACTTGAATTACATATGGACTGGTAGACTGTAAGACGTGTGGAATTGAGCAAAATCGGAGTTTGTCAAAAAATGACGCCTTCCTTAATAGAGCCAAACTGGCATTTCACGAACTAAGAGATTAATACCTCGCCATTGTTCAAAAATTAAACTTGTGTAAACCTTCAGAATGAACATGAGACTATTTTGCTAGATCAATGGTCACTGATCCTAGCTATAATAGCCACTAGCATTTAGCCAGGATCCCTATCCCAGATATTATGATAGATTTTTGACCCACGCCGATTGCGTGGCCGCAAATTCGCATACAATAGCGTGGAACTGATTCTAGTCAAAATCAAAAATACGATAGGCAAAAGTTGGATTTATCTCCTTTGGTGAATACACTTGGCAAAATAGAGTAAATTTCAACTTTTCTAGAAAAGCAGTACAAACAACCTTTCCGGAATCACACAATTAAATAAGAAATTACGAAACTTTTACGTTCCGTTTTCGTCGTGGCTCAATTAGCGTTTCACATTCGAGCTACAACTAAGCCGCTAAAACAATTACCTTGTATTGTTCCCTATTTATTACAGTTGTCGTAGTGATGTTCGGCATTTATTTCATCCAATGAGACAATAGAAAAAGGTGCACACTTAACAATAAATAATTACTAGAGAGAAAACAACCAAGCTTGTAATTGCACTTCATAATTCAGCATGACCGGAGAATAGTCATGCTTGCCGGTAGTCAAAGTATTCCAATCAGAACCATCAAATATTTCTAAAGCAGAAAAAGCGAATTTAAATCAAAACAATCAATTGTGAGTAAATTGAGAGACCACTGCTAGATATCCGGCCATTAACAGTTCAAGGGAAGTAGGGAAAACACAAGGGAAAACTAATTCAATTTAATTTAAATTAAATTTAATTTAATTAGCGTTGTAGTAATACTATATTCTACAATCTTGAACAGGACAAACAAATGAATTTTTTGAAAATGAATTCCTATTGGAATTAAGTATGACAGCTGAAGCTTGGAGTATGTTAATTCAGTAATCACAGATTTCAAAAAATTAGAAAATTTTAATTTTTTTAAATTTTAAACATAAACATTCAAACAATAGAAAGTAATAAAGTAATGCTATATTCTACAATCTTGAACAGGACAAACAAATGAATTTTGTGGAAATGAATTCCTATTGGAATTAAGTATGACAGCTGAAGCTTGGAGTATGTTAATTCAGTAATCACAGATTTCAAAAAATTAGAAAATTTTAATTTTTTTAAATTTTAAACATAAACATTCAAACAATGGAAAGGAAAAAGTGAAACCAATTCGAATTTGGTCTCAAATTAAAGCTCTTGTTCAGAACAACCCGATTTGAGGCCGCACCTGTTTCCATTGGGTCCATATTCTAACATAGATCTTGCTCCTATAAGTACAGACTTGGGCTAATGTGAAATCTCGCTAGATGTTGAGAAAACGCTGTTCTTGGGTCGTTGCTTAGAAAATGCTATTTTTGATAGGTATACCTCATTAAGCCATTTTGACACCCTTGTCCCTGGAAGGTTTCATTGGTTCGGACCAGTTTAACTTTGCTTAACATTAAGTATATAAGAAGTTGCAGAGCGTATATCATAAAAGTTTTCTTCAACTAACTGTTTTAAAGTTGTGAAAATAACAAAAATAGAGTTTTACTATAATAAACCACAGGCATCCGCAACCGGAAAGGAGGCAATCTGGCATATGGTGGCTTGTTCATCGCGGACTTCATTGCAGGATATGTTCTGCATGTGCAGATCGTCTTCACCATACAAAATCACACAGCTTTCGCTGTTTCCGGGCTGAAGGTTTGGCTGGCCTGGGGCCCAGAACATTGCTTTAGCGTGACAGTTCGGGTCCCAATCATAAGCCCATGCGCCTAAATTAAGCTATGGTATTTGTACGAATAAATAGAAGAAAGGCTTCTTTAAAGTCTAAAGTTTTATACAATTGTATAAGCGGGTGTACGTATACGTCTAGTGTGCTCATACTGTAAATATTAAGCTATTACCAAGCTGTGACTGAGTGATAAAGTCAATAGACATTTCGTGCCACTTCAAAACAGAAGTTTGACCAAAATCTTGGAGCAGGACACATCTGGTCCATGCTTGGTAACCGGAAGTTAAGGTTGCAAACAGAGTACAGCCAGATGGGTTGGTCCTACAGATTTGCTAATTGGATTTTCTGATTTCTTGGGTCGAATTTAGATTGTTTACAACATTGTGTCCGGTTTTGAACTTTGGTTCGAAAAAGCGGAAAATGATTTTTAGGCGTGGTGCACTGAATCCCGTTGTGGTGTTACTTCTGTCATTTCTGACATTTTCTAGTTAAATTGCTAAAATGTGATGCTAAATTCACGAACACTCAATCCAAATTTGTATTCCTGAGTACGGTTCAAGGCCGGACAAGTTAATTGACACATTGTCTCAAATTTGGGTGCGCAATAGAAAGTAGGGGAGTAACCTTGGTTAGAAGCGGTCGGGTCTTTTGTGCAATTGTTCACTCCTTAGTGAGTTTGGGAGAATGTTAGTGAATGTTCTGATTGCGTCTATTCATCTGGTTTGTTTCTTTTGTTGTATTGTCTCTGTTCAAAATTTGTTCTGGTGCCATAATTTTTGTAGTACTATTGAAGTAGTCGCATATTTGAGAAGTGGGTTTTTTGTATTGGCGTCAGTAAGCTCACGTCACTTAGTTTTCGCCCCTTTCGTTTGGTAGTTCGTTTGGTAGTTGGTTAGGGTAATTTGACGAGTTGAATTCGGCGTACACACACTCAGCGAACTCGTGCAATCTTCGTAATTTCCAGGGATCTGTTTATTGGGAGTCACACTCCGCAGAATGTACTTTCTACAGATTCTTTCCTGTGATTAAATTGTTTGCCCAGAGATTTATTTTACCTTATCTAAATCTCTACAAACTGGCGACCATTCCCAAGGGAGTAGTATGACGGATTCCTCTTGTCCGGCTACCCGGGCATTTAAAAGAATTCGTGAGGAAACTGTTAAATTGTTTAGCGAATTACCGTCAGGTCAGACAGCAGAACATTCGGATAGTTTTTTGAATAGAAATTTGTTGCAATTTTTGCCGGGGGGTCGTAGGTCGGGGGGGAGTGTTCTCCACTATAATTATCAAAATCCCACTCCCCCCAAGTTCTGGTTGTCCCCCACCTCCACCCGCCAAGTTGTTGTTTCCTCCCCCTCAGTGTCTCCCTGGTGCGGCAGAGTTTCAACTCAACCAAATCGGGAGTGAGGCCCCCTGGGGGCGGTAAATTCAACACCTTCGGGAGGTGACTCGTTAACGGTCAGCCGTCAGAAGGCTCAAATTTCAGACATTTTATTTCGCCCCGTTTTGATGTTGCTCGTAGTACAGCCCTGGTCCGGGGGGGCTATGTTGGGGAGTGGGGGTACCTCTCCCCGGGCGACAGGGTGTCAGTCTAGTCAACAGAGGGGTGATCTGCCCGCTTCTGGGCATAACCGCTCCTTCCAAGATCTGTCGAAATTCAGTCAAATAATGTTTCCGGTGGCGGTATCCTCCCCCCACAATTGTGGTGCCTCCCAGTCCCTCACCGGTGCGGTGAAGTTTCACCTCAGCCATGCCGGCGGCGGGGCCCCTCCCCCCTCAAATTTTGGTCACCCTCAAATTTCTGTCGCTACGGCAGAATTAGACTTAGGTCAGTGTAAGATACAGCCATCACTCATGGATCGGCCTCATCGGAAACTGAGAGGTCCGTTTCCCTTTCATCCGACTCCATGATGTTTCAAGAGGAGCAGGCAGCATCTGGGGGTTCTCACCTCCGTGTCCTCGTAAGTTCAGGCTAGAATTGTCATTCTCGGTCATTACCGTTTGGGGGCCAGGCTCGCCAGGCCGCCATAAATCAACAGCAAATTTTACGTCGGACGACTTGGCCGATCGCCCCCTCCCGTTCTACGCATATGGGCGGATTTTTTTAGCTCGCGATCAGTATGGAAATCCGGTCCCAAACCGGGACACGACTCCGTCACATATGTCAGTACATCGGACTCCAGTTTGTAACGGGAGGTCGTCGGCCCCAATGACCTATCATACCCGTGCACCTCCCTTCCCACGGTTACAGGTTTTCCACCCCCGTACTCAAAATCCAAAGTTGGCTTCCCCAGAAAGAGTGGCTCAGAAAATGTCTTTGCATCAGTCCGATCCAAACTATTATCCCATTCAGCCGCAGTATTACGGCCAGCACCTGGATGAAGGGGCCCAAATTGCTGCCCCGGAGCAACTTCAACGTAATCAGCTACTTCATGTACGTTGTCAAACTCCAAATGATCAATACCTTGAGGGGCAGTATTTTGTGCTTACGCCAGTTAATTTTCAATATGATGTTTTGGAGCAGCAGGTGTATGAAAATCCGGTGATTCGTGAACTAGATAATAATTATTTGTGGGAAGGCGATCATAAAAATTTGCCTCCCCTCCGGGGACCACCGTACGTGCCTCAGCGGGCGCCAAGGAATTCGTACTATATGGATTAGGTGGTGGCTTCTCACGTCCAGGCCGCCGATTTCGTGGCCCCAAATCGTCCTTCGAGTCCGGCAGAGGTTCCGCACCGCTCGGAGCCCCACTCATCCGCGGTTGCTCTCAGGGAGGCCAAAGGTGTTGTGCCGGCTCCCACCGGGGACGGTCCCTTTCAGGGAGGCCCACCCCCGGTGCAGCAGGGTGTGGCGGCGGGCCCTCGCCCGAGTTCTTACTCTCAGCCACAACATGTCTACCTGCCGCAGCCATCAGCTCCACCATCTCCTCCTCCTGCCGACTCCCCCGCCCCCTGTCCTCGTTCCGATCCCATATCCGGTTGGCCACGTACGTAAAAAATCCAAGACCCCGAAAGTCTCTCGACATCCGACTCCTGAAAGTATGGAGGCTATGGACATTTCGGTTTCAAAATATGATACGACCTTTATTTGGAATTTTACGACGCTATTATTTGGAAGCTTTGAGAGAAGTCCCAGCCTATGATCCAAAATACGCTTATTTTGAAGGCTGGTTACCCCAGTTCGAGCCTCCCGCAGCTGTTCATTCTGTTCCGGAGTCTCAGTGGGGGCGCCTGCTATGGAGCAATTTAGCAGAAAAGGCTCAAATTTTCGCCTCTCGATGCGGTCCCTCAGTTGTTGAGTCATACCAAGGATTTTTAGAATTGATCAAATCACAGTTTCCAAAGCCGAGCTTTCTTTGCGTGAGCGGCTCTCGGCGTTTGCTCACCGGAAACAGCTCCACAATGAATCTGTGCGCCACCATTTCTCGGAACTCCAGGTTATGGCTCTAGACTTGTGGGGCCCGCAGGAGGAGCGCGAACATGAATGCGTACAGCAACTTTTGCGAGGACCCAGGACAAATTTGTCACCTCATTGGCCTTGCTGTTTTTGGATGAACGTTCCACTACGCAGGATGTCTGGAGAGTGTCGACCGGTTAGATTCCCGGGAGGCACGTGCACAGGAGGGAGATACCCTTTCCTACGATTTGCTTGTTTATTATGTCGAAGAGGCAGGCTCGGAGAAAAAACCACTGCCACTAAAACCAGCTGAAAATTCTGCTAGTTCAAATTTGGAAGCTGCGGCCTCTCGTTTGAGTTTTCGCGAAATGAAAGACTGTTTTGAATTTCATTTGTCACAACAAGCTATTACGGAAAGAATGGGTATTCTCCCGCCCTGAAAGCCCTTGGCATTTGTGTATACTTTGCTGGACCGCGGTCGTTTTGACTTTTCAAACCTTTTCAAGATCCTGTATGCCGAACAGCTAGGTGCTCAGCTGCCACGACCGGAGACACCAACTGGGGGCGTTTGTGCTATGCCTGAGTTGCCGGGTCGCCTATCCGGCATTTCGGGGCTTTCTGATTTGGTTGCTCCGGGTTCGGAGCTATCAGGAAGTACTCCGGCCTCGTTGAAGCATACGGTTCCGTCTATTCCAGTCATGGGGGTCCAGGATGAACCTGGTCCGTCGCATGTACTGGGAGGGGCTGTTGGCGGGGTTTCCCCATCTCAGCAGCCTATTGTGGAACCCGTTCCCCAGGCTACACCACCTAGGCATCCTCCGCAGCCTCATGTTATCCAGCCGATGCTTCAGCATCTGCCGTCGGTTCGTTTGCCGATCCAAATTCAGCCGTTTTCGCTGGAGTCGCTGCGTCCTCCACCAGTCGACCGTCACATCGTCTGGCCAGAGGCCCGTTTTTTCTATCCATCTAAGTTGGTCTTACGCTGGCAAGGGTTGGTTTCCAGCGATTTTCCAGCGGGGACGGTTCCTACGGTCACGGTCGAGACGTTGCCAGAGACCCTCAGGAGGTCGATCCAGCGTTTTGGCCGTCGATTCATTACTTCATTAACCACTATCAAAACGATGTTCCGTTTCGACTGTATTCTGAACCGTACTGGCAAATTGCATATTTGCCTGATTAGCGGTCTAATATCGATGGCGTTTCGCATAATCCATGGTTTGTGGCCATCTACTATTATTGGTGGGAGCGTTTGAACACCAGGACTCTTCCGTTCGCAGTCTCCGATAAGGTGTATAAGAAATTCTTAGAGAATCTACAGAACTTGATTCCGGGCGCGGTTGTTCGTCGCACTCCAACTGGACGGACAGCGGTCTCTCTGGATGGGCGTCCGTATTTCACTTTTGACATGTACCGATGGACGGTCACCTTCGATATTCAGGATGGCATTCTGGAGTTTGATTCGTTCCGGCTGGTCGGGCGGGCGGCAAATGCTTGGGCTGACGAAAAGAAATTTGGTGCTTCTGAGTTCCTCTACGTCTACCGCAAGCTCCGGGACTGGTACATTCTCCGAGGTGGCTCAGGCAGTGGCGAGCATGGAATGTCCGTTCCAGGCTAAATATGCCGCCGCAGAATATGTCGCCAAGTGGGTGCCTGCTGGCTCCCAATTGAGGACCATTTGGCACTCTACGGAGGGTGAAGGTTTTTTGACGCGTGCACTATTCATGCTTGATGATACTTAATAATTCGGGCAGAAGCCGCGTCCCATTCTCACTTCCGTAAGTGGCTCAAAGGCACCGGGGTCACTTACATCGTTGAGGCTGTTGCTAGCCGTGACCTTTTTTGGTATTGCGGTATTGATGCGCAAGAGCTCCGGCCGATGAGATTCTACAAAACGTTTTAGATGCCGATGGGCAAAACTGGATGGGTAAAACCTGCATGTTGGTCCTCCGGGAATTATTTCCCAATTTGGCTCAAGAACTGGCTATGGAAGAGGCTCAGACTCATTTGCATTACGCCAAGTTGGCGACGGCTCGGCATTTGTTTATAAATGTGGTGGGGTGGGATTTTGGTTTTGGCCCGTATTAGTTGGGGGAATTTATGTTTGTGTTACAAATTTCTGAGGGGGGTATTCTTGCGTTTACCATTAAAACGCTTAAAGTACCTACCTGATTGATGTTTTAGTTTCAAAATTGAGTTCTCTTTCTATTTTGTGACGCTTCGGTTTCTTGTTCTCTGATAAAATTCTACCTAAATTTGTAGTTTGATTATTCGTTCGTGATATTATTAGTTCAGTTTAAAACATACAGGTACTAGTTGAGTTTTAAGACTGTTTATCAATTTTTACCTTTTATCTTCTTTTTTAATCAGAGGATTTACATTTTTATTAGGCAATAGTACAGGGGGCATTCCAACTTGTCTTATGTTTCCTACTGTATTGTTGGCCTGTGTGCCTAAGAATTTTGCGGTTGTGTTTTGTTTTTGTTGTTTTTCTTTTTCTCTTTTTTACTACTGTGTCTCTACTACTTTGTAACTGTGACTTTAACCTCTCCCTCCCTCCTGCCCCCATTTGACTGCGAGTACTTCCCCTACAACTAGTACTGCTGTATTGAATTGTAGTCTTGTTTGCACTGCCCCCTCGTCCCGGCATGTTAAGGGTGACCCTTTGTCCTTGGCGTTTTCCATCTGGAATTCGTGTCATGAATATCTCTGTGATTTGATGGTATGGTTCTGGATGTCTGGCGGGTCACTTGTGCCGTGGGGCACCGGCCCGCTCTTCTGGCTGCAAATCCCTGACATTGGTCTGGTGGTCTTTGTCCATGGTTGTTGCCTGGCTATTCTACCACCTCTGGCATTCTTTAAACTATGTGATGTCTATTTTTGTGATTGTCTGTACTTTCTACAGATTCATTCCTGTGATAAAATAGTTTGGCCAGAGATTTATTTTACCTTATCTAAATCTCTACACCGTATAAAAATGTGCGTTTTGGCACAATGGATGTTTGGAAGGCTTGTACTTTGTGATTGGTAGCACTTTAAATGTGAGTGGTTTTTGGTTGTGGTCTCCATTTGTGGAACCGGACAAGAAGTTTGATCCCAAACGCTTATCTTTGTCGCATTCAAAATTATTCCTTTTTGATCCATTATGTTATGTTCTATTGACCAGATCAAAGGTTATGTGAAATGTCAAACTCCAAAAACAAAAGCAGCTTTCCAAATTTCTTTTATGCCAAAACCCACAATTTTTGTTAGGTAGGATTTAATGCACCAGCCTGGACCCGCTTCGTCGAACCGGATATCACCACAGATCAAGCAGTTTCGTTTCAAAGATTTGATTTGATTTCAAATTTGACCCAAAGATCCAAAACTCCAACCAGCAAAACTGTACGACCAACCCATCGTGCTGTACAGTTTTTGTTAACAAGTCAACCGGTTAGGCATGGACCGGAAGCGATCCGATTTTCGGAAAAGTTTTGGCTCAGGACCAGCATACTCAAGGATTGTTGTTTTACTTATTCCTTCTAAGTCTATGACATTTTTATTTAGTATCTGGTACCAGATTATTGACCGGATGTGATGGTTTTAGTGGATTTTCTTCCTCCTGAGAATTCCCAAAAATTATACTTTGTATTGGCTAACCTCAAATGTGAGCTCAGGACAAGCGCTCACAGTTCGGTTCAAAAATATTTTGGTCAGAATTTAGTTAAGATTCTGAGGTTAGATTAAGATTCTAAGACCCCCATAGATTTCTGCTAGAACCATCGGATTAGAAGACACTAGTATTAACAACAAACTGCGTCGGCAGTCGAGTCCTAGGAGGCAACTCTAATCTAATCTAATTACCGCAAGTTTTAGCTATCAAACTTGGACCCTACATATTGCCTAACACTAGTTAAACGCAGGATCCTGGAAAAACAGTTTTTCTATTAAGTTGCATGAGTTCCCAAAAATCTGTGTTCACGATAATCCAGTAGCCATTGTCAAAATTTAAATTTGCGTTTCGTCAAATATGGTTACCTAATACTGGCAGGCTTTATGGTGCAGTAGTTACGTCATATTCTACAGGGGCATCAGCATTGAATGCAGTTGAGTCACCGCGTCGCACTGTTGCAATAAGTGAATTCTTACAGTTGCCAGCCAAATATAGCCTTCTCTTGAACGAAAAATACTGCTCCGACATAAGTCTGAAGATACTTTTGAATGCCAAGAAGTTGTTGGCACAAGTGAGTGTAAGACACATATAGTTTTGACGAATAAAAGTTTTTGTAGCCGTTGAAGCTTCAAACTTTTGTCAAGTGCAAGCTTTTACGTTATGAGCAATGTTAACAAATTTGAATAATGTCTTCTTGTAGAGCCAGAATACGAAACAAACGGAAGGAGAACCCTAAATTACATCACAGCCAACACTAAGGTTACCTTCGGTGTGAGTATCCGTTGCATGATGACACGTGTGAAACTGGAAGATGGGGTTATATGTATATCTGCAAAATAAAAAAACTACAAATCAATTGCTATCCCTGTTGAGAGGGTCTCCAGTGGCTCTAACTCTAAACCGGTTAGGAGAAGTATCATCTGGGTATCAATTTTAGGGATCTCTTTAATTTTATCCCCCCCAACTAGTTTGGGGGGGGGGATAAAGTTAAATTGGGCTCAGCAATCAAAATTTGTGTAAAAGGGAAACAATGTGTACTTGGCGTCCTTTTAGTAGTCGTTAGAAGTTGTTCCATCAGAAGATGAACACAATTTGAATAAAGTTATTTCGTTTCGTTAGCTCAGTATATATAAGCTTACATATTAAGCTTACAAGTTTAGCCTATACTGAGCTAACGAAAAGCTGAATTGAAAAACGGATGTCAGATGCGTGCTCAGCGCCACCGAAAACCCGAAACTGTATTCAAGTTTTCAGCAAATGTTTTTTCAACAAATTATTCGATTCCCCTTGGTCCCCCCTTACCAAACTAAAATTTAAAATGTTAAAAAATTTTTTAAAATTTAAAATTTTTTTAATCAGCCTCCAATATGAAGCCATCCAATAAATAATGCAATAAAACACAATGTGACACTGAATTAGTGCTTTTAAACAGGTTTTAATTCTGGGGGGATAAAGTTTAATTGGGGTTCTGGGGGGGATAAAGTTAAATTGGTCCAATTTTAGTATATAACTTTGGCTGGGTATTAAAGTTGACACCGAATACCTAATTGACTGAGCAACCCGTGGCATTAAACTGGGCTGGCTGGCTGTTAAGAGTTTATTCCATTGCTTTGAGGCTATTGCTGTGGCGAAAGCACAGCAATAGAGGCTATGCTTGTTCTCTAACAAAAAGTGGCGAAGGGTCAAACTTGAAATCAACAGTTCTGAAAGAAATATTGACTTAATTGTTCGCAACTAATTTTTGAACCCTATCAATTTTCTTTCTTGGATCAAGAAACTGCATCGTATCTCGTCTCTGCTGAGCACAGGTTACTGTTAGGTGACATTTATAATACAACACCCTTTCCGTTTCATGTGTGCAGTTTGTCTTGCTTGCTTTTACGTTACTCCGCTACATATTTAACTAAATAGTGACAAAATAATTGCCTTCACAAAAGCCACCAGATATTTACGACATACAACTAATTCTTATTCGCCACAGATTTTGCTGAATGGTACAATGATAGATCATCGACTTGCCGAACACCCCTTCCTACATGTAGTCATGAGTCACCTCATTGGTCTTACTTCCTAAAGATTAAAATGATTAGACTGAGATTAATCCGTATTAAAGAAATAGCACTTCAGACAAAGGGCGTAAAATTTAATTTTATTTCTTTAATGCAAAAAGGATTAAAATCTTAATCTAATCCTGTTTCTGTATTCCCATTTCGGATGAAAAAATCAAGGAGAGTTAATTTCAATCCGACCTGTTTGTTTAATAGCTGTTTCTTTAAAGACTTGAGAAGAAGATTTGGAAACTTGAGCACCGTCTTGGCAAAAGCACAGCAGTAGAGGCTATGCTTGTTCTCAAACAAAAAGTGGCGAAGGGTCAAACTTGATAAATTGAAACATGGCACTGTCAGCAATCTTTGTAACGTGCCCATGCAACAAAATCAGTTTACTATCTTTAATTGCAGAATCTTTTAAATTTTTCTTTACTTCCATTATTTCTTGCTTTAACTTTCATTTTATTATAACTGAAATTTAACTTTAGCTGAAACAAGCTGTATAAAACCAGGACCAGAATTTAGAGAATGCACCTTCCACCTCCTAAACCAAAATTAATTAGCATTATTTAATTACTTACATCATTTGTTTGACTCTCTCTCGATGTGCATCATTTATAAAAAAAGGAAGAGTTGCCCTTGTATCCTGTGATCTACAGTGCTCTCGTGCTTCTGCGTAAGTCATGCTTGTACCAATAAATACTTTGTGGCATCCGTATTGAGTTGTCTCCCATCCTTTTGGACAGGTGAAGGCTACAATAAATCACTTCAGGATCAAGCACTGCTTAACACTGCTATAGTACTGGAAAAAATTGGAACTCATTCAAAGCTCTCGCTGACAGTGCTGAAACCGGGTCATCGGGTCACCGGGTCAGTTCGGGTCACTTTTTGGACCTGGTCATGGGTCAAAGCTTCGACCCGGTCTTGACCCGGTTTTCTGGATTTACCACAAGTTTTAGAAATTTTGGGCAGGTTTAATTTTTGTTCGATGTGCAATTTGCTTTTTTCTTAAATTTGGGTCTTGAGTAAAACTATAGTGCTTCGAGATTGTTTTTGCCACCAAGACAAATTTTAAAAGAAAACTGAACAATTACTCAATATAAAATAAAAAACCAAAAAGTACTCAGTGGTTTTGAACAAGTGCTCCTAGACCCCGCAAAATATCACAGACAGATAAATTATTGGTTTTGCCAACTCGTTTCTGCATCAATATACAAAATGCTGGGGTCTTATTAAATATTTTTCAGAAGTACTAGAGCAAACACATGTAGTAGTTATTCTTTTCGTGGTGATGACGGAACATGGAAACCAAAAGTTTAGTGTTCTTATGAAAAGATCAGTTTTAGATTTTAGGAATGGAAAACTGGGTCACCGGATCAACGTTTAACCGGGTCACCAGGTCGTGCCTGAGCGACCCGGTTCTATCACTGCTCGCTGATGGGATGAAACTTGCTGAGCCTGTTTGTGGGGGGGGGGGCTGAGGGCGGAGCTCCACTGTCACCAGAATTGTCACTCTACCTTTGATACAAACTTCTTCAAATTTTAATGCAACTGTGACCTCGGTAGCTCAGTCGGCACCGGCAGAGCAATCAAGCGTTAATCTAGAAAGCGTGGGTACGAATTGCACCTGAGGCTAGAAGGACTGACAGTAAAGTTTCGTTAATTAGGATAACTGAAATGCTCACGTCAGTACAAACTAATTTGGGCTTTCAGACTAACAGCACTTTGTAACAATAGCCTGTCGAATTTGTTGAAAATTTTAAGTTAGACCTAGCCATCGGAAGAAATGGTTTTAACCTCTAGTGTTAACAATAGCCTAGAAATGTCAGTAATCGTAGCTTTACTATATACCTGTAGTAGTACTAATGTATGGCGTAGTAGTAGTAGTAGGAGTGGTAGTAGTCGTAGTAGTAGTGGTGGTGGTGGTAGTGGTAGCATCAGGAGTAGTAGGCAGAGATGTGGTATCTGAAGGAGTAGTACTCAGGGATGTAGCTACTACTTCAGTAGTAGCAGCTGTCTTGCACGGAGTGTCCGGTAGAAAGTTACAACTGGTTGGCTTTTCCAGGTTCTCCAGGGCCTTTTGAAAACAGTTTAAAAGACTTGTTTCCTTTTCTGAGTTGGTAGGACATCTACAAAACGATACAGCTTGTTAAATACTGTGATTTAAATTATAGTTTTGTGAGCCATGACGGTATGTGGTTTACCTATATATTTCTTATCATCCACACAATTAAACTATTATCCGCACATTTCGATCCTAAAGGGTGTAGTAAATATGTTATAGCTAAACATGAAAAGCACCACTCAACAAAGTCATACATATCAGCTATCGCCAGCCTACGACCTACATTTTCAAACAAGCCAAGTCTGGTGTTCACTAGAGCTACTGTTCCTGTAATTACCCAAGTCTGACGGCGCACTTGCCGAACTCTTCCTTGCAACGTTCAGCAATACATCCATCAATAAATGAACAGAACAGAGGAAGCCTAGTCCATGTTTCTTAAGGATTCCATTTAATGCACCTGGAATCGCAAGCGAGCAGTTCAAAGTTTATGTGATGATTGCATTGAATCTGTCATTGAACATGTACTGAACTTCAGGTAATGTATGCGAAAGTTAGTAAAGTCAAAATCTGCAAACACTTACTACATAGTGCCAGCAAGGCAAGCAAGTATACCTGCGACCCCGCAAAAATTATTGTAACTACAATAATAATAGCTAGAAAGACTGGACTAAGCACAGTGGGTTGATTACTTAGTTAAGCCTTAATCTCTAGGCTCCCTGACCTTCTGATTCCTGTCGCCATAAGTCCGAAAAAGATCCAGTTACATAAAGTTGTCAATGCCAAAGAAATAATTTATTTAATACATGTAATTACTTGGCATCCACTTTCAAAGAACAGGACAACCCTTTGTCGAAGAAGACACGCTGATTTCCAATTAGCATTCTGTAACAGTTGCTGGCTTCCTTCCTCGTATTTCTTTCTAGGCGTCTCCAGTACCTGCACACAGACAATCAAAACACATGCATGCATTACAATTTACAGATTTGTAACCCCTGCAATACAGTTTTTCTTTGGAAATCCTTCAACCCTTTCAGTGGGACCTGCTAAGGAAAAACTTTGCTTGCCTAAAATAGTGTACGTTTTTGCATTTCGATAAACAAATTCATTGTCTCTTAGAAGTTATTCATGAATACTACTTGAAAAAGCAAGATGCTTTACTCCTCCGGAAAATACCTGAGCGATCTAGTGCACAGCCCAAAATTTGTTTATCCATTAGGTCTAACGTTTGCCGATTTTGGACACTTTAATGGATTGTTAAGTCTTCTGCACATACGTTCTGGCACACTTGAATGCAGTATATTCCAAACAGTTAATGTAGGCTTTCATCCCGTTATTCGCTCCATTGCAGGCATTCTAAACTGAACTGGATTTTCAAAACAGTGTTAACTACCAAGTAGAGTTGTTGGCCGGCCGAGGAAAACCCGGCCGTCTTGCGGCCGGCCGGCGGCCAGCCGGCTGGGCGGCCGGCCGGCCCACTAGGCCGACAATCCGGCCGGCCGCCTGGCCGGCCGGCCGGGTCAGATGCAGCCGGCCGGCCGGTCTTCAGAAAAAGGGTACTGCTTGATTTTATCTGTTATACATAACCAGGGGTAACTATATGCATCAATTAATGCTAAATATTTTGCAAAATACACGAAAAATAGGGCAAAACTGGTACCGGCCGGCTTTTTTTGACCGGCCGGCCTGCTTGACCCGGCCGGTCGGCCGGCCCGGTTACAACACCCCGCCGGCCGGCCGGCAAGGGCCGGCCGGTTCCGACCGGCCGGGTTCACAAGCTCGGGCGGCCGGGTCCGGCCGGCCGAGTCAAAAAACCGGCCGGGCAACAGCACTACTACCAAGCCTATCATCGGATAGAGGTTTTTTTGACACGCATTACGTGTACAATATAGCTAGTACAAACAAAAATTTGGAATTAAACAAGAAAGTTTTAAAGCTGGGCGTAAGTTCATAAGATAGGCGTAACAGTTATGTGTTAATTTTAGTTATAGTAGGATTTGAGGAAGGACCGACAGTGTACGGTTTGAAACATAGGCAGGAGAGCAAGATTTCGAAAATTAGTGGGCGTCTGCAATTCTGGCTTTTCTCAGCAATTATCAACGTAAAATAGTAAAATTCCTACCAAAATTCGATTTGAAATAATTTCGTTTTGACAAAATTTCGTAGTAAGAATTCAATGAATCTTACCAGACGATACCCAAACCAAGACAGTCTTACTGATAATGCCAGAGCAGCATACTTTACATATTCACATATTTGTGGAAGCGTTCAAAATTTCAACCTATTGACCTCGTATCTTTTGTTTTAGACAAAATTTCGTAATCAGATTCAATAGAGCTTACCAAACGATAACCAGAACACGACAGTTTTACTGATAATACCAGAGACAACATAATTCACCTATTATTTCTGGAAGCGTTTTAAAATTTCGACCTACATATTGACCCTTATCTGTATGTGTTTTAACTCATGTTAGCATTTTTCTGTGTTCAGGAATAAATGTAGCTGAATGAACTTTAACCGCCGAAACGAACATCGCAAAGTTAAATTTGACTTACGAGGCTCAGGACAATCAACGTAGTTAGAAGGAGAAAGCGCATCTTCACATATACTGCTGAACGTTTGATAGACTTGACGACAAACAACTAGGAGGTGGCCTAAATAAACTCGAGTGAACAAGAGCACTGTTTTTGGCTGGCTTTTATTTGGCATTCACTATCATTCAGTACGATGAGTTTTTTGCAAATCATTTTGTTATTCTTAGTTCAGGTTGATATTTTCAACATACCGCAAAGCAAGTTAGTGTCATTATTGTTTTCGAAGCAAATGTTATTGCAGGATGTGGTGCCGTTACACAAACCGAGAGGTTCCGATACACAAACTTTAGTGCCGTTACACAAACCTTCAGTCTCGTTACACAAACCGGTTTTCCCGTTACACAAACCGCGTTTTCCGTTACACAAACCGTCTTTCCCGTTACACAAACCTCATATCTCTAAATACTAGGAAGTAACAATTATTTTTAACAATGATAGTAGAATTTTCTTACTTTCAAAACATTTAACTGTAAGCAAACTGATACAAAGTCAATTGTAAATATTTAAAACTAATCAAGAAATTTAGGCCTCAATTAAAATTATAATTCCACATTCACACATTCGAGCAATAATTTGATGCATAATGCATTCAATAATAATTTATTGCCCAGATTCAATAAAGTTTGTCGGGAGTTTTTTGGCACCCGAGAAAATATGATAACTTTTAAAACTCCTATTTTTAAAACGTCATTTGTACGTGAGCCTTGAGGTGAAATTCCTCAACAACCGTAAAGGCATACGACTTTATTTGAATCCACCACTAAATGAAACAGATATAATTAGTTACGATCGGTTCAGTTGCATTTTGTATGAAATTAAAGCCACTTCAGCTTCTTTGAAGATTGCGCATAATTATGTAATATTACATTTGGTTGCTGATATTTCAGCATACACTTAAAATTTGTGTCGATAGAGCGCTAAAACAATACAGGTTAATGGTTTGTGTAACGGCACTATTGGTTTGTGTAACGGCACTTTTGGTTTGTGTAACGGCACTTTTAGTTTGTGTAACGGCACTTACGATTTGTGTAACGGTACTGTTGGTTTGTGTAACGGGACGATTTGTGTAACGGGAAAACACCTATTGCAGTGGCAGACAAGGCTGGTTCTTCCAGACATAACTTCTCAGGTAGTTTAACAAAATCCGTATAAGACAGTGCCAGCAATGATTAATGTATTTTTCAAACCCCAAGTAATTTTTGTTGATAAGTACCAATTAACTATCAACGCTGTGGTTACATTTACTTATTATTGCTGTGTATTGCAGTTCCACTATGAACCAGTCTAATGCTTCCTTCTATACGATAGAATCCAAACTATTGGATATGATATCTGATGATGTGACTATACGACCAAAATCAAGTCAGCATTCGTAGAGGTCTTAGCCAACACACTGAGTTTAGGGTTGTGCCACTAAGAAATTTCTCGGGACGGGCGGTTGGGGCTATTCCTAAATAAAGCCCTAACCACACAACTAATACATTTGGTTTAATAATGGCGCGTAGGGCGGTGAATGACACAGTTATAAGATATAAAGTACACAACATAAGTTATAAAAAATAATGATATTTGCAGCTATTACAAGGCCGTACTGGCGGTTACGCATACACAGTGGAACAATAAAATACCTTACACAGGAGCCGGCGAAACACGGAAATACAGATGGGGTGGGGGACCCAACTGCCTTGACAAGGCAGCCCTAGGCGAATGCACACAAAATAAACTACAGAGGGGGAGAGAAAACCAAACGTGACAAAGGAAACCCAACACTGAATTGGAAATTGAGGGATTTAGTTGAGACTCCCAGGGGGCGGGGCTTAAGTAGACCCTCCCAACCAATCACAGTGTATTACATGTAAGTTGGGGAGCTCCTAATGGAATAGCTACGCCCAACCCAACCCAACCTTCCCCGACCAACTAGTGCATATGAAGCAACAAGCCAGTAGCTATGCGAAAGAAGAAGAAGCGCTACACACATAAATATAACAATATACACCTATATTCCCTACGTAAGTATGTACAAATATTTACATGTTCGGAAATATGAATACTTCAAACATAGGTATATTTCGAAAATGTAAGCTTTATATTTGAATCTGAATATTTGAATAATAGTTGAAATATTTATTTTATTTCTAAAATATTTAAAAAACGCGATGTTTTCTTTTTACAAAAACTTGTAGTATATTTTTATTAGCAGGAATCGAATGCGACGTATTATTAGCTACCTAATATATACCTGTAGTCGGACAAAAAGGCATGACTAAGACGAAGTTGTAACTTGTAATAGCTTTAATGTATCCTATGTGATGTGGTGCCAAAAATATTTCTGCTTCCGACTCAACCCTGATACTGTGAGCTGATAGAATGGCCCGAACGGCCCGACTCGGTTTGGGCCGCAAGAATTTTTTCTCGGCCCGGGTCCCGCCCGAGCCCGAATTGAGCCCCGAGGCCAGATTGGACCCGAGCACTACCCTAATTGAGTTACGTTCGATTGTGAGTAAAATAATCACCAATGATGTATAACTGGGGCAAAATTGAGGTTTTAACGTTTGCATATGGCTAAAGCATTTCTTTTCTTGTGCTCACTCACTATTGCGCAGAATTTTCACTGCGTTAAGCACATCGTAAATAAAGTCATTTGACTAAGTTCGTGTAGGGTAGGAGTAGTCTAGATATCCCCTTCATCCCTTCAATCCCTTCCTACCGTAATCCTGTTTATTCAATTTTTGCAGTAAAAAGCTTGTTAATACCTTTTAATCTCAAATTAGGCAACAGTAGGGCACTATATGAGGGAAAATTGTGTAATCACGTTGACTGTTTGTTTGTAATGACACATGTGTTGATTTAATGTAGTGTATATCTGGGTCTTAATACTACCCGGATAGTCTGTAACACATTCTTAACAGTTAATCGAAAGCAGAACAAGCGCCAAGTCAAGTTTTGTCCCTCCTCGGCCTGGTCCTTCCCCAGGGATGGAAAGGATGTATTCAGAAGTATAGGGAACAACGTCGCTGAATGAACTTTATTCGTTAAGGTGGTGGTTTCCTTTTGTGTAAATTTGGACCTATAGGCCTATAGAAATTGACGCCGTATTCATGTGCCGACTTATATTTATTATTTTTAATGATAATTTCCTCTTGTCTTAATTTCCTGCGTATTTTTAATTTTCTCTACGTTTAAGATTCATCTTTGCTTTCTATAATTTGGTGTAATGATACATAATGGAACTATTTACAATTGAGAATCAGAAAGATTTATATATCTACGTGATATGGTTGAAATCTATACAGTAAATTCTCACATCTCCAGCTCCGTTTCGTCCTTTACTACGGTCTACTTTTGTCGTTGTTCAATTTTCCTATGGACAGTACTAGATATTCTCACATTCAATTTATTAACATAGAAAAATAACAAAACAAAAGGAATGAAATAGTTCAATTAGCTGTTTGTTTCATTATTTTCAAAGTAGTTGAAGAGGTTTCGTCATTAGGCAGCTTCGTAGACTTGTGATTCTGCTCCTCTGAAACAAAAGTATCAAAAAAGTTGTTTTACAAATTACAAAGTAAGGGACATGTAAATGCTACATACCCACTAAAAAAACTGTTGTATTAAGTCCTCTCCGCACAGGGGGGTAGGAGTCGCAGGGTGGGGATTAGTCACGCCGAAGGGGGTTATTGAATATTTCTAGAGAAAATTTTGTATGATTTTTCAAAGAAACTTAAGCTGCCACTAGCAGGGGGGCTTATATACGTCCATAAATGTGAATGTCATGTCCAGCAAGTTCGAAGCTCATTTAAATTGAAAGGAATGCAAAAGTACATCAGCTTTAATAGCAGTTTTCGGTCCAGCAGAATTTTCAGCCAAGTGTCAAGTGGATGTGTCTGTGTATGTTTTACACTTCACTTATGTTCATGTTATGCTTGACCATGAGACTTGACCCTTGTCAAGTTGGTCTAGTTCTGATTTGCATATTAGACTTCGCGTTGTTATTTGTAAAACGCTGATGCAATGTGTTTTTAAGTGAAAAGGAAAGACGACACTTTGACGGTAATTCTGTAGAGTTGAGGATCGTTCATGTTCTAAGGCTATAGTTTGTGTTAAAGTGATTGTGAAACGATTGCTTAATCCTTTTCCCTTGTCTTATTGTCAAGTTTAAGAGGCAATCCTGAGCGTCTTGAAATTTTTCTGATTATTTAATATTGTGCTCTGTGCAATTTTGAATTATTAGAAAGGTGAAACTCATAGCTAAATGATTTTTCATCATATCACGGAGTTAAATAAAAACAAACAAAATTGTAGACGTCCATTCAATTTACGTATGTATGTGAATGAGATGCGATACCCAGCAAGTTTCAAAAAGCGTTAAAGTAAATTACAGACGTTAATGTAACTCCCACGTATGTGACACCCAGTAAGTACAAGGAACGACTGAAAATGAAAGAAGTGAAAAGCGAAACAGGTTTACTAGAAATTTCTTGTCTAGCAGAAATTATCACGAAATTGCAAAAAACGACAGAATGAACAGAAAGTAAAGTTCGAGTTTAGCGTGACCTTTGGATTACTAGAAACGTGCAATTAAAAGAAAAATGATTTTACATTTTCTCAAGCAGTTATGTAAGAATATTAAATTAAATTATAAAGGAAAAGCAACAAAACTACGTCGGAACAAAGGGATGACCAAAAATGGTAACTAAAACGACTGATTTCGTGATTTGTGTGATCGTTTACCTTTCTTTCTCTGTGAGCGAGTTGAAATTTATAACAAAAGGAACATAGCTGCTAATGACCAGCTTTTGTTTTTTCAGCTGATCACTGCTTATGAGGCAACTAGACTCCGAATTTTGATGAAAGTTCAGCAGCAGAACTAGACTTAAAAGAACAACTTGTGTGCACTTACGCAAAAAAGAAAAATGATGATAAACTTCCATAAAGGAAGGTTACGTGAGAAACCTGTTGCTAGAACACCATTTGAAATTATGTGAAAGGTGACTTCTTAGAAAATGAAACGAATGCAAGTGTGTGAAAACATGTTAATACGTATATATGTGTGTGCGTGTGTATGTATGTATGTGTGTGTGTATGTGTCGTTGTGCACATTCATACTTATATGCATTAGACTTAGACATTAGTTTTTGCGTCTACCGAAATTTCTGGTCAAGCGTCAAGTGTGTGTGTGCGTGTGTGTCTTTGACAGAGATTTATGCACTTCTTTGTGTGCGTCTTTGACTTGACCTTGCTACTTGACTTTTGTCAAGTGGGTCAAGGTGTAAACTAATTTGCATATTAGCAAGTGCGAGCGATTATATGCTGTCAGAAACACTTTTGTCCCCAGAGCAAAGCTATCGATCGCTTTATAAAAAACAGGAATGATGTAATCTCCTGCGCTTTGTGTTTGGCAGTGTTCAGCGAAGACGAATTGCTCAGACACTTGATTGGAAATCTCTCAGGGGAAAAATCTGCCGCATTGCAATATATGTATATACTGTGTCGCCATACATATATTCAAGTAAAGTATCTGGCTTATCTTTACTGGGGGGTGGGGGGGATGGCCCCCCACTCGGCGACTTCCCCCCCCATTCAAGGTCCCCACCATAACGCAAAGAATTGCCAAATTTCACTCTTTCACTCTAAATGTGCAAAAAAGTTTCCGGCGTCACCGGATTTTAATCGAAATTTTCGCAATTTTAGCTTAAAAACACCTAAAAATTAGTCATTTTTAGCGATTTGTGGCAGTTTTTACACAACAAACGTTAAAATTTGCAAAACGTTTTCAAAAATATGCCCCACCCCATTTTTGCTGCCCCCCAACAATGGGGGAAAACTTTGAGTCCCCCATAGCGCCCCCCCCCATAAATTTTGGCCAAATTTGACAATTTTTCAGCAGACATCAATCAAAAATTTTTGGTATCCCTTCGACCTTTTAATTTTTGAAAAGTTCAAATTTTGTTAGAATCAATCGGTTCAAATTTCTTAGTTTGGCCATTATAGTTTTGCCTTTTGCACTAATGTTCGTGTTAGAAACATCTAAGTATACAGAAAATTTACAACTCATCTAGCACCTTTATAATATGGAGAAAACCCCCTCAGAGTAGTTTTGCTCTTACTTCGCTAGTTTACCCAGGTGTGTATCAAATTTACAAGAAGGCATTAAAAAATATATATATATATAACGTATATATATGCATACATTCATCACATATGCATATTTGAATGTATGTATGTGTGTGTATGTGTCGTTGTGCACATTCATACTTACATGCATTAGACTTAGACATTAGTTTTTGCGTCTACCGAAATTTGTGGTCAAGCGTCAAGTGTGTGTGTGCGTGTGTGTCTTTGACAGAGATTTATGCACTTCTTTGTGTGCATCTCTGACTTGACCTTGCTACTTGACTTTTGTCAAGTGGGTCAAGGTGTAAACTAATTTGCATATAAATACAGTGCGAGAGATTGATTATACGCTGGCAGAAACACTTTTGTTACCAGAGCAAAGCTATCGATCACTTTGTAAGAAAAACAGGAATGACGTAACTTTGCTAAACTTTGCTATAGCTGCTCTGATAGAATTTGTTTTTGTAAAATTTATAGAATTCGAACATTTAAGACCACATTCAAATAAACGACCCCAATTTTAAAGCTCTACAAAATTCCAGCCTACAGGTTGTACACTTGCTGAGAATCTGTACGTATAGGAACTGATAATGAATAATTGCAATAAACTTATAATACTCACCTATAATCGGTTGAAGTCGTTTTTTTTATCCCGGCTGGCGTGCAAAGCGATCACAAACGTCGAACAACCTAAACATTCATAAAATAAAATAAACTGATAAAATAAAATACTGAAAATAACAAAGATAGGACAATATGGGCTGGACCAATGTGAAACCTAATTTTTCAGGCCTGTAGAAAAAATATCCATCTGTTACATGGCTGGAATCGATAGAGTTTTGTGTCTGTTTCATTCAAGCTTTAGAACACATGCATAGCGGCGAAATGATTTTGACGTGAAGGGTCCAGTTTGCGGGGGGGGGCTGCCGCTAACGTGCAGAGGATAAAAAAACAGAAGATGTATAGTTAAATACTCATTGGAGGAATGATCGTCTTCGGTAGACAGACTTTTGCAGCAGCTAAATGGCCAATTTTACTTCTTGGCTTTGTTCCACTGTATTGAAAGACATAGACGTGGTACGGTGCTACTTTTGGTCCTAAAATTGTTCATAGAGCTCTACTATAGCTATCCAATAGGCGTTCTTCTTCAGATGTCATGTAGTTTCCGAAAACTGCAGTTTTAAGGTCACCGACCCCACCAGTCGAGGGTAGCGCGAAGTAAGTTTATTCGAGCTAGAGAGCTTATTACTGCTAAGCCAGACGCAATTTTATAATATATCATTTTTAGGATCATAATAAACCTGCTGGCCAAAAATGAGCCAAATCCCAGACCCAGTTTTGAGATATGGCTCTTCAAAGTTCGAAAAATCGCCGATTTTGGGCCAAAACAGCGATCAAGTCAAGTTTGGGCTGCCATAGCCAAATAACGGGAAAAGATATTGAGCTAATATTTTCAGCACATAAACTACGTACCATAGACAGTGTTTTAGCCCAATTTCAGCCAAATCTGAAAAATTTTTTTTTCGATTTTTCAACACCCAAACTGTGACCAAAAAATCGAAAAAATAATATTTTTCAGATTTGGCTGAAATTGGGCTAAACACTGTCTATGGTACCTAGTTTATGTGCTGAAAATATTAGCTCAATATCTTTTCCCGTTAGTCGGCTGTGGCGGCCCAAACTTGACTTGATCGCTGTTTTGGCCCAAAGTTCGGCGATTTTTCGAACTTTGAAGAGCCATATCTCAAAACTGGGTCTGGGATTTGGCTCAGTTTTGGCCAGCAGGTTTATTATGATCCTAAGAATGATATATTATAAAATTGCGTCTGGCTTAGCAGTAATAAGCTCTCTAGCTCGAATAAACTTAGTTCGCGCTAGCCTCGACTGGTGGGGTCAGTGACCTTAAGACTGCAGTTTTCGGAAACTAAATGACAGCTAAAGAAGAACGCCTATTGGATAGCTATAGTAGACCTCTATGAACAATTTTACTTACGACCAAAAGTAGCACCGTACCACGTCTATGTCTTTCAATACAGTGGAACAAAGCCAAGAAGTAAAATTGGCCATTTAGCTGTCATGGCAAAATCACAAAAATGGACCTTACTCATTAAGTGCTCATCAAAACAAGCAGATATTTGTAGGTTTTACCATGCCTACTAATCCTAATCAACTGGCATAGTAAGAAGAAAATCGATTTTTCAAGGTTGTCCGCGAACAACGACTCCAGATCTGAACCACTCAGAAATCCACTCATATATATATATATATATATATATATATATATATATATAATATATACACACCTAACAATCGGTTCGTCTTTACTACTACATTTGTTCATTCATTCACTTCCCTCCAGATAAAATTTGCAGAAAACTTGCATACAGTAGTTTTCTGGGGCGCAGAGCTCGAATCCGAAACCCGTTTTTCGATAAGTCTTTTCAATAAGCTAAAGTTCTAAGCTTAAGATGTTTGCTCATCCTGAGCAACTGAAATGCTTTATCGTAAAACGAATTTCGGATTCGTGTTCAGCGCCCCAGAAGACCCGTGTCCGATTTAGATCCCCTGGACCATCCATAACAGTACGAACCCAGGTAAAACCTATACCAATTTAATCTATAAGCTCTAATAAACAAACGTATGTATTGGTTTGACCTTTCCGGTCAATGGTTAGAAAAAATTTAATTTTTGCACTTGTTTGTGTGCGTGTTTAACTTGAAAAATTTTTGGTACCCCTTCGACCTTTTAATTTTTAAAAAGTTCAAATTTTGTTAGAATCAATCGGTTCAAATTTCTTAGTTTGGCCATTATAGTTTTGCCTTGGCACATAGAACGGTTTTGAGGACGGAAATTCGACATTTTAACTATTGTCCCCCTAAATTTTCAAAACATTATTTCGACTTCGCCGGATTCAACGCAATTTTCGTTTTAGCTATTATAGGTTAAAACTCCTAAAAATTAGTCATTTCTGGCAATTTGTGGCAGTTTTTACACATAAAATTTGCAAAATCCTTTCAAAAATATGCCCCCACTCCATTTTTGATGGGCCCCCCAATGATAGGGGACAACTTTGAGCCCCCCATAACGCACCCATCCCCCAAATTTTGGCCAAAAAGAAGCCCGGTATTATTTGTCTTTTTTGAATTTGACAGTTTGCACTAGAGATCAATTATAAATGTAACTTTGCTAAACTTAGCTAATGCTGCTCTGATAAGAATTAGTTTTTGTAAAAAATTATAGAATTTGAGCTTTTAAGACCACAATCAAATAAAGAAATGAAAATTCTACAAATTCGGCGGATGTCTATTTTCTCTTATTTCTTGTAGTTGCTGTGACTTCACAAGTACGGCCAGGGGTGTATGACGGCTGTTACACTCTTGGTTATTACATACCCTGGTAGAAGCTCGTTTTGAGCTTAAACAGAGCTGTTTTGCGTTTTTACCTCAAAGTAGCTTATTTTTCGCTAAAAATTTAGGTCCCTTTCACTTGCCGTACCCACTTTGCGGAACCCCCCACTTTCAAAACTCTGAAACATTTCAGCCTACAGGTTGTACACTTGCTGTAAATCTGTACGTATAGGAACTGATAATGAATAATTGCTATAAACATATAATACTCACCAAAATTGGTTGCAGTCGTTTTTTCATCACGACTGGCGTGCAATGCGATCACAAACGTCGAACAACCTAAACATTTATAAAATAAAATAAACTGATAAAAAATACTGAAAATAACAGAAAGATTAGTCAACATGGGCTGGACCAATGTGAAAACTTATTTTTTGGGCATGTAGAAAATATATCCATTTGTTACAAGGCTCAAATCGATAAATCCAGCTTCACAGGTAGCTAAGCAGAACTTTCAAATGTCACCTGGCAGAATGGTGCCAATGCCGCCAAAAGCACACAACTTTCGAACGTGCAAAGTCCAAATTTTAAGGCTGTACGTCGAAGAAATTTGAAAATAGCCCCTGCCAGCAACAAATTGAGCGCTTTCGCTATTAATTTAGAAGGTATAAATTTGTCAAAGGTATATAAATTATAAATAAGTATACTCGTAAATTTCCAATTGTTTATTTTCAATTGCCACAATCTGTAAGACTAAAGCCAGAAATGTTTATTCTAGGCAAACAAAGATACGAGTAAGAACGCAGGACTGGTGGGGGTGTACTTCGCAATCTAAAATTTTTTAGATATACTACGTTTGAAGATTATTTTTTCCAATAACTTTTCCACAAAACTTCCTTCCGGTTTAAGCTGGAGTCTGATAACGGCAAGTTTAGATCAGGACAAATTTCATTAACCCAGGTACGCTTAAAATCTATTGTCTTGCACCTTTATAATATGGAGAAAACCCCTCAGAGTAGCTTAGCTCTTACTTCGCTAGTTTATCCAGGTGTGTATCAAATTTACAAAAAGGCAAGAAAATGTAAAGTATATGCATGCATTCATCAGATATGCATATTTGTATGTATGTGTGTGTATGTGTCGTTGTGCACATTTATACTTATATGCATTAGACTTAGAGTTTTTGCGTTTACCGAAATTTCTGGTCAAGTGTCAAGTGTGTGTGTGCGTGTGTGTCTTTGATAGAGATTTATGCACTTCTTTGTGTGCGTCTTTGACTTGACCTTGCTACTTGACTTTTGTCAAATGGGTCAAGGTGTAAACTAATTTGCATATTAGAAAGTGTGAGCGACTATATACGCTGGAAGAAACATTTTTATTCCCAGAGCAAAGCTATCGATCACTTTATAAGAAAAACAGGAATGACGTAATCTCCTGCGCTTTGTGAATGGCAACGTTCAGGGAAGATGAATTATTCAGACACTTGACTGGAAATTTCTCACGGGAAAAATTTGCCGCATTGCAATATACTGTGTCGTCTTACATATATGCATATAGATATAAGTATGAATAGGCACAACAACACATAGAAAGGTTTCAGGACAGAGATCCTACATCGCCCCCCTGTCTATCTCGCCTGGCTATAAATTTTAAAAATCGGTCAGGGAAGATAGAAAAAAACTAACCAGTTCAAGCTTTCGCTCAAAAAAGGCACCCCAGAGCCAGAGAGCCACACATGATCCAGTGGTCAGAAGCAGCACCATGACAGCAGTCAACTCTGAGTGACCGCTTAGTGCAGCCGTCGATAGCAGAGGACCTGTTGGCACCAATCCGGAAACCAAATGCCAAATTCTCGTCATAGCTAAAGAAATCAGACAATATATTTGTTTGCAGTTGATTACTGATTAAAAACTAAACGAAAGTACTGAAAATTCAACCTTCATATACAACACATGTATGATAGAATTTTCTTCGGAAATGAACAAACTCCAAGATTTTTCACGCTGGTCCCAGTTCACAATAAACAGCAAAACAAAACAGTTATTATCACTTTGAACAAGTTATGAGTCTTTCGATCGCATGAAACAAAAAAGCAATTTTCATTTAATACACAAAAATATCGCATGGATTCAAAAATTTAATTTTTGACGAAATTCTCGTAACGAATTTTATGGAGTCCTAATCTATAAAATTTAAACTTAGCAAATCTTGAAAATGTGAGACATGAGAACTAAACGGCAGTAAATTAACATTGGCTTTCATGTTTACATTGTAAACGCAACATAATGCATTTACGTATAATGAAACAGCCACAAGTCGTGTGAAAAATTGTTGAAGTCTGAACTCATTTCAGATCAAAAATACAGGTTAAAAAAATAGAACAAATGTGCATAGCAAACGAAACCGCTTCTGAACATAAAAATGCGAAGCGCTATATAGTAAACAGCGAGTGAGACGTG
>JASAND010026265.1:0-20319 GCA_030248195.1 Trissonchulus latispiculum | reverse complement strand
CTCCGAGAGGAGCATTTTTATTTCTTGTATGAGATATATTGTTGCCCACCCTAAACTTTTTTAATTTGATATGTTGGTTAACGTTGGGGGGGGGGGGAAAGTAGGTCTCTTCGACGATGTCGTGCCAACCCGTTCGTAGCCCCCCCTTAATCATGTTAAAACAAAGCCATTGAAAATTCGTAAATGAAATTTTGATTGTAAACGTGAAATTGCACTGAAATTTATTGAAAAATTGCCATTTACCGTGTAAAAAAACGGGCCGGTGGCAGGTCGCCTATTTGTAATCTTGCGGTCCGGGCCGCGGGCCGGGCCGCGTATTTATAAAATGTACACTTGATTAGCGCAGCAAGAAAGTGTACAGCGATATCGCGCACATTTTCAAAATGTACATGCGGATCGCGCAACAGGAAAGTGTACAACGATTTCGCGCACGCTAAAGAAAGTGTACACCGTTTTCGCGCAACACTAACATAAACATAATAATATGTACAAAGTTATTGATAAAATGTTTTTCGAAATGTATATACTCCTACAAGACAATAAAGAGACCAAATATACGTATATAGAAATTAGATTTTTAATTTCACTGATACTAGCTATATTTCTGATTTATTATTTGACGGAAATGCGTGTCATCGGAGCATTTATTGAGTGGACGTGCATATTGCTTAGTGCGAAACTTCAAGTTCTCCAAAAATAGATTTTGAGCCGCAGACTCTGCCATTTATTAGCGATCGTAAAGCTTTAGCGTGTACGAAAACGTCCCTCTGTCTCTGCAGAAGTGCTAATTATCATTCCGCTGAAGCGGAATATATTCCCCGGCTTAATTGTAATGTAATGCATGTACGCATTCTCAATTCTAGCTTGATTTTCCTATCTTCAACACATGTGCTATTATGTTTGTTTTTAGAGTTACCTAATAAAAAGAAGTCAAAGCTACTTTTCTGAAAATTTTAGTCCAAATTAGGTTTCAGAAGTTTTTCTGATTTCACTAAATAATTTCCACAGAAATTGAATGCTGGATTGAAGACTTTTCGAAATTTCATGTCACCCAGAATTTAATATATACAGTATTATTTAAAAGGATTAGTTTATTATGCAAATGATTACATTGAATATTATAGATTGTAATTTACCTTTAATGAAACATAATTTGTCTAATTTTTTATATTTTTCTATATATGGCGCAAAATTCACATAGTTCCAGTATCAGGAATGTACTTTGTAACATTTTGCCTGAAAAGGGGTGTGTTACCTTCACCAAAGTAAATTGCGTAAATATTAAGGAAACGTAATTATCAAGGTATTCATTTTTGGTATGTTTAATTTTAGTTTACAGCTTTGCTCCTTGTTTCTGTTCTCACTACTTATATAATTAATTTGATATTTTAATACTTTGTTTTTCCACCCTTTACCAATGCCCCTAAATTCAGAAAATCTGCGTAAAAGTAGAGAAGCCCAAGTAGAGAATCCCAGATTAAACAGTAGTGTTTTCCTAATTCTTCAGTATTTATTAAATAATATTCTTAAAAAATTAACTTGGGGAAATCTTCTTTGGGGAAAGTTTTCGTGGGAGGATTTTTTCTGTGACACAGACCTAAATATTTCGAGCATCTTGCATGCTCAATACATTAGGAAACGCTTTGTGTCTTACAGTTTCTATCATAAGCTCTTGGTTACATCGGATTTCTTTATGATTAGAGGTCAAATCTGTAAAGTTACATCAGCCAGTGAAAGAGTTCGTGGTACAATCTCGAGCTACCAAACCTTGTGCTTTCCAGGTCATAATGAACAGAAATTTATTTTACTCCTGCTCATCTTATTTCCTCTCCAACTGAACCGCTTATAATAATTAATACAATTGAAAGTCTGCAGTATATTATACAAATAGTTGTCAATGCCAAGAATCGTGTACATATACGTACGTACAAACTTGTCGTGGGGTTTTTCAACAGCTACGTAGTCATGTATCGATAACTGTATATATAAGCATGCATGTATAAAATGAAATGAATTGTGCATATATGTAGTGTTGTACTGTGTACACTTTCTTAGCGTGTGCGAAATCGTTGTACACTTTCCTGTTGCGCGATCCGCATGTACATTTTGAAAATGTGCGCGATATCGCTGTACACTTTCTTGCTGCGCGAATCAAGTGTACATTTTATAAATACGCGGCCGGGCCGTAGCCGAAACATCCGGGCCGGGCCGGCCCGCGGTCCGGCCCGAGCCCGCAGCCCGCCACCGGCCCGCGTCACAACTCCAACTATCTTGCCAATTTTACTATCTTGCTACCACATATATATTATACTTCCTTTTTTTCTATTACGGTTCTTGAGGTTCTGGCTTTTATATTATTCTTCTACTCTTTTCTTTTCTTCGTTCAATCCTCTAGCATAACACTAACTGAATAGCATAATTATGTAAATGTAACTGTACATACTTATCAAATTGTGCGCTTTGAAAGGTAAACTGATTTTATCTGAAATAAACGTTGCCATTGGGGGTTTTGCCCATTTTTAAAAATACTAACGCTTTGTTACACCCAGCCTCCAGACATACTTCGTGGTTATGGAAACATTTTTACACGATTCTAAAGTGCTGTAGTCTTCCAAATCGCCGTACTGATCACCGCCTGTTGGATTTTATCCTGCGAACAAGTTTTGAACCGCGTTTGAACAACAACGGCTTTTGGCACCAGGTCAAGGACCGGGACTGGGTTTGGTAGCGGGCTCCGACTCCAGTAGGGTGTCCTGGATTCGGCCTGTTCAATGCTTATGAGAACAGCCCTATGGCTGGGGGTCGATAAAATTGGTGCTCGTTTGGTGGGAGGTCGACCACGCAGGCTTAGATTGGGTGTTGGGACGCCCCCAAACGGGGAACTTTCGCGTATTGTGGGCGGAGCACCGTTACGCCGTGCAGTGAAGAGAAGCTCTCTATTGACTTACATTTCTTCTTGTATAGTGTAATTATGCACATTTAACGTTACCATTTCCTCCTGTTTATTGCTCCAGGTGCCTTTAGCAAAAATTGAAGAAAAAGTGGCTGAGCATGGATTCGAAAAAGTGCACGAATTGTTGGTTTATAAACCGGAAGAATTTGATGAATAGACTTTATTTACTTTTTGTATAAATTTATTGTACTAACTGCCTGTACTACTACTATAATCTGAGATTTGTACTTCATCCGTCTATGTTTCTTTTTTAATGTCCTTTTTGTTGAGCATTCGGTTTGTGATTTATCTTTGCATTAAAATGGCTATTTGTTGATTTAACTTGAAATAGTTTAGCACTAGGCAGGCACTACACAATTGTAATTCAAACATTTGGGAGTGGGGGTAGATGGGAGCCCGGAGGAAGTTTTTTACCTGAGCCGTGTAAACAGAGTTGATATTTTTCACTTTATGACCTTGAGAATCAGTTAATTCTGCGTGTGTGCGAAACGTACTGAATTAGTTTTAGTTTGCTTTTGGTTGTTAACGAAAAAAAATGCTGTGAGTGGGCATAATGTCCCACAAATCCACAATGCCAATTGTTAACAATGTTAGTATTTAGAACGCTTGTTAGTATTCTGACTTGCGAAATTATGGCTGATGAAATTCTGACAAAAGAAAGTTCTACGATTTCAAAATTTTAATTCGACTAATGAAATTCTGACTTATGAAAGTAGACGATTTAATTCGTATGCGAGCCCGGAAGCTAAAAGCTGGTGTAAACATAGACTCCATAGGTCTTCAAAATTGTAGTTTAGTGTTTAGTGTAGTGTAGTGTAGTTTAGTTTAGTGTAGTTGAAGTAGTTTAGCCTGCGCAAGTAGTTTTATAGGCCCAAATCCGTTATCTGGCATCTCATATAATATTTGTGCAGCCATCCTGCACAACTTTTGAATTTGTGCAGCTGGCTGAGCTCTTTGAAAAACACAGGTTGTCGTAACCTATTAAATTTTATCTTGGTAAGGAGAACATGTAAATATTTGATGGTCTCTAGCATCTAAACGCTATCTGGCACCTTCCATTTGACATTGACAATAAACATCGCCATTGACATAAAATTTACCACTTGACCGCCTGTGAAGAATCGACCCTCTTCATTCCCGAAGGGCAAGAACCTTTATTTAACGTTGAAGTTAGATCGAAGTTAAAAAGACTTGCATAGCGCAAACAGTGACTACGGCACCATTGCCTTCCACACACTCATCTTCATTCCCGAAGGGCAAATGCCTGTTTCAACAAGTTCTCGGATTTATGTTAATAGGCGACGACTAGGCGACAATATCAGAATTCTGCCAAATTGGCATTTTGCATTTTTGGCTTCAACTGCCGTTATTCTAAACATGGAAAAGTCATGCCACTTATTCCTATTAGGAATAAGTGGCAGGTTTTATGTGTTAAACATAGGCGAAATTGTCAAAATCCTGCCAAATTGGCATCTCACTATTTTTGACTTCTACTTGCAAAAATCATGTTTCTGAAGCTTAAAATAATAATGCCACTTATTCCTATTAGGAATAAGTGGCAGGTTTTACGTGTTAAACATAGGCGAAATTGTCAAAATCCTGCCAAATTGGCATCTCACTATTTTTCACTTCTACTTGCAAAAATCATGTTTCTGAAGCTTAAAATAATAATGCCACTTATTCCTATTAGGAATAAGTGGCAGGTTTTACGTGTTAAACATAGGCGAAATTGTCAAAATCCTGCCAAATTGGCATCTCGCTATTTTTCACTTCTACTTGCAAAAATCATGTTTCTGAAGCTTAAAATAATAATGCCACTTATTCCTATTAGGAATAAGTGGCAGGTTTTACGTGTTAAACATAGGCGAAATTGTCAAAATCCTGCCAAATTGGCATCTCACTATTTTTGACTTCTACTTGCAAAAATCATGTTTCTGAAGCTTAAAATAATAATGCCACTTATTCCTATTAGGAATAAGTGGCAGGTTTTACGTGTTAAACATAGGCGAAATTGTCAAAATCCTGCCAAATTGGCATCTCACTATTTTTGACTTCTACTTGCAAAAATCATGTTTCTGAAGCTTAAAATAATAATGCCACTTATTCCTATTAGCAAGAGTACATAATACTAAGAGTATGCCACTAGGCAAGCTCTATGTTATCAGAGCAAAAACTATTCTCTGCTCGCTAACGGCCCACCCCCCCCGCAAATTAGACCCTTCACTTCAAAGAATTTTGTGCGCTATGTTTGTGTTCTAAAGCTCAAAGCAGGCACAAAATTCGTGCACGCACTGCTTGTGTTTTCGAGCTTAAGCACATAAACATAGAGCGAGTGAGCGTACCCCCGTTTCGACTAGGTACTGATTTGCGGGGGGGGTCACTAGGGTCTGATTTGCGGGGGGGGGGGTGGGCCGTTAGCGTGCAGAGCATAGTTTCTGCTCTGATAACATAGAGCTTGCCTAGTGGCATACTCTTAGTATTATGTACTCTTGCTATTAGGAATAAGTGGCAGGTTTTACGTGTTAAACATAGGCGAAATTGTCAAAATCCTGCCAAATTGGCATCTCGCTATTTTTCACTTCTACTTGCAAAAATCATGTTTCTGAAGCTTAAAATAATAATGCCACTTATTCCTATTAGGAATAAGTGGCAGGTTTTACGTGTTAAACATAGGCGAAATTGTCAAAATCCTGCCAAATTGGCATCTCACTATTTTTGACTTCTACTTGCAAAAATCATGTTTCTGAAGCTTAAAATAATAATGCCACTTATTCCTATTAGGAATAAGTGGCAGGTTTTACGTGTTAAACATAGGCGAAATTGTCAAAATCCTGCCAAATTGGCATCTCGCTATTTTTCACTTCTAGTTGCAAAAATCATGTTTCTGAAGCTTAAAATAATAATGCCACTTATTCCTATTAGGAATAAGTGGCAGGTTTTACGTGTTAAACATAGGCGAAATTGTCAAAATCCTGCCAAATTGGCATCTCACTATTTTTGACTTCTACCTGCAAAAATCATGTTTCTAAATCTTGAAGAAATTCTTCCACATATTCCTAGAGAAGCCAGTAAAAGCCAAAAAATGCAAAAGGCCAATTTGACAGAATTTTAAACACATAAATCCGAGAACTTGTTGAAACAGGCATTTGCCCTTCGGGAATGAAGATGAGTGTGGGGAAGGCAATGGTGCCGTAATCGCGGTTTGTGCACAGCAAGCCTTTCTAACTTCAGTGTTAACTGCAACGTTGGAAAAATGTTATTGCCCTTCGGGAATGAAGAGAGTTGATTTACATTTGTTTCATGTTTTACCTTCTTAATGACAATTTAACGTCCGTGCCACATGGAGGTTTGATGCTGGATAACATAAAATCTTTACACGGCTCCCTTTACCAAGATGTCTGTTTTCTGTCATGATTGCATACTTTTCCAAGCTGAATTTTTATTCTGCACAAATTTCAAAGTTGTGCAAAATGGCTGCACAATGTTTATGCGAGATGCCAGATAACGGATTTGGGCCGTTTTATACCACTCGAATCGAACGAAACATGAAAAAAGTGCAAAACTGCTAAAAATTGAACTTTTGAAGATGTTCAATACGTATGCACCAGTGGTGGAAGGGTCGCTTATTAGACTTGACCCGGCGACCCGGTTGAGCCCTGACCCGGTGATCCGGGTTTTGATGCAATTAGCATATTTGCCACCAATTTGAAGTTAATTTTCGAAAAGCTGAAATTTCATCGTACGAAAGGACCACTGAATTGGTGGAATCTACATTCAAATTTGCCTTGGTTAAGTTTAATTTAAGTTAATTTTCAGTCTTGATTAAGTTGAGAAAACTATCGGGTAGAAGTGGTTCATTATATGTATGTATTTTGTTCAGGTTAACGCAGGGGGGTCTGGGGTGGGGGGTCCAAGCCCCCCTCCCAATCCGAACAAGGTGCAAGCCCTACCACTGTCGGGGACAAGGGGTAACGAAAACATGGCCAAGGTGTAAGCAAAAATAGCCAGAAAAATCCGTTTTCACACTAAAATTTGAAAGATGTTCCGGCTTCGCCGGAATTTTTCAGCTACAATATTTAAGTTTTCATGATATATATAATCGGGCAAAATTTTGAATTTTTTGAAAAATTGAAGATTTTGCTGCAAATTTTAAAAAATTCGCAAATTTAAATAAACTCGGCTTTAAATTTTCCAAACACTTTTTCTTGAGTTGCAAGGCAAGGCACCCTGAAATTTTTGTTCAAGGTACAAGCACGCTCACAATTTTTTGGGTACAAGCCCCCCCCCATTCGACCCGACGCTATGTTAATATATGCAACGCTGTACAGTTGCTTTCTTGTCGTGTGGCAGGCCGCGCAACCGCTACAAAAATGTACTGGTCCGAGTCCGACAGCTGCATTGGTATTCACCTGAATACTGAAAGTGTCAGCCATGCATCCATTTATGACCGAAACTGCTTTAATTTTATGTTATTGTGGTAGGGTCACTAAGGCTACAAGTCAGTACATTTGGAGCCATATCTGTTCACGTAATCGTGCTGCTTGAACTTGAACACCTTTGACAACTTTTTGAACTAGACCAAAATTGAAATTTTTCATGTTTCAAGTGGTGTAAAACTACCATGCTTGGGTAGAATTCCTTCATATTTAGCACTATTTTATAGACCTATGGAATATGGATGGAATATGTTCACACCTAATTTTAGCTTCTGCATTCTTGCCAGAATTAAAATAGGTGATTCAGCGTAGAGTTGGGACCGGTTCCACTAGAACCGGTTGGAACCGGAACCGGAACCGGAACCGGAACCGAACCGGAAGGAATTTTAGAACCGGAACCGGAACCGGAACCGGAACCGGTAGGATTTGGAACCGGCCGGTTCCACTCTTAAAAATGGACTTGAACTAAGTTTTTGCAGGAGTTTAAATTTTGCAAAAGCTGGAATTTGTGGTTGCCATTCAGTGTTGCCATTCATATTATCTTTTTCAAACTAGTGACTGAAATTGAAACTAAAGATCTAGTTTGAACTGAAACTAAACAAATTTAGACCTGAAGGCGAAATATGTGGGATGAGGCTGATAATAATTAAGAATTTCAAACTATGTAAACGTGAAATGAAGGTACAATTATTGGCACTGAAACTGAAGCTGAAACTCCATGGAATAAATTTAGAGCCTAAACTGGAAACGACATAGCTTCAGCTTCCACTGAAGGTGATAAAAACTCCCTGCTTCCCCTTTTCAGGTGATCGAGGCATAGAAGGTGCGAAGCATTAAGCTTTCGCTGAAGCCGTGGCATAGAAGTAAGAGAAATTTCAAATATTTCTTTGACTCAACATTAGTGACATTATCCCGTCTGAGTTAAGACAAAAATTAAATGTTAAGCATACTTGAAAAATTAGGAACATGTATTGCAAGGGAAAAATTCTACTTCCTTTATTCTGGAATTTCGTAATTTTTTGTTTTCATGCTTCTGATTTTTCAAATTTTGTTAAGTAATTTTGTGTATTTACAAAAATGCAGTTGTGAAAATGTCACTAAATTAATTTTAACGAATTTTTGAAATTTTCTGTTCTAAAATTCCGATTGTAATTGATGAAAGACGAGCACTTTCGTTCAGACGTGACCGATACGGGCGCCGAATGAAAACTTTAACCAACTTAAATATCTGAATATTAACCTCATAGAAAAGATGAGAGCCCGATGGGATGTAGTCGGAAATTGTGTATATCTTCTCAAAAAATTGGTAAATGGAAGATGGTGTTGTCAGCACGCAAGATTGAAGCAATATTTTTTAAAAAAGTAGTAAATTTTACAGGAGTAGAAAACTTCGAAAGTTGAGTATTTATTTTCTCATTTTTAAGCTATCGGCATCTGAGCCGAAAGTCAATCAAAGTTCAGGTAATGAACAGCTTGTAGAAGTAATCTGTTAGCTATTTTGTTTAATCAAGCGACTGTACATTTCTTCGTTAAATACAACTTTAATATATATGTTCTTCTTTCCAATTTGGCTTTCAGCTTTTAAATATTTTAAATGCATTTAAATTTTCTGGAAACTATTTGCATTTTTAGAGACACTGTACTCTTTTTAAAGAAATAAAAATTTAAGCTCCAGTATATCTCAATTCTCAACACGTTTTACTGAAACGCTGTGCAGTTTACAAGATTCTGTTCAGAAAGCGCTGTCTGCATGTAGATGCACAGTAGAATCTCACCGTTAATTATCGAAACAATTTGCTCGACCATACTAAAGTTTTAATGTTTTTACAAGTTTTAATTTATGTTGTGCATATGGTAACAGCATTTGTAATGGAGCAAACTCAAAGTAAGGCAAAAACTTTAAAATTCGAAGTAAACAAAAGTTTAACCCAGTTGGTTATTATCGCATTACCCATTCCAATTGTTTTGCAATATTGCTTAATAAATTTGATTGTATAACCCTTGCTGGGACCTGCATCCAATATAAAATAATGTTAAAATGTAACTACGAATTTTGTACTTGGAACCGGGAACCGGAAGCTAGAACCGGAACCGGAACCGGAACCGGAACCGGAACCGGAACCGGTACTCTAGAACCGGAACCGGAACCGGTTTTGAAAATTGGAACCGGTCCCAACTCTAATTCAGCGACCAAACTTTTCCAAATTTTCGAGGGTTCTTCAAGATTTGGCCAGCATTGCACGCTATATAGCAATTATAGCAAAGCTAATGCCATGGATATGCTACCAAATATGTCTTTTCTCATTGTGCCAAACCGTAGGCGTTTTCATCGAACCAATCAGCTATGAGAAATTTTTAAGTATTTATTTTGGATGCCACCTAAATCGGAGGGTCGACCAGGTTCTCATGGGGGTTGTGGATGATAGGAACCAGTTAGCAATCAGAGAGTTCATCCTGTATACTTTGCCCACGCTCGTGCTTTATTTATTTAAGAATTGAAATCCAACAAAGCTTGGGCACCCTCATTTTAGTCGCCCTCCTTAAATTCGAAATGCAGTGCTAATTCTCTATCGATTGGTGGCAGCCCCATTTGTAGGTGTTCTCAGTAGAAAATGGCGACCGACAACGCAAAACCGTTCATTTTCAGCCGCTTTCCCCGGGAATCCTTGGGATGGGAAGAAGAAGGTTTACATAGATGTTCAAAATGTTATGATCTCGGTAGTTTCTTGTTTGATATTTTGATTGGATGTCATGACTCATGACCTACATAAGTAAGTCTAGACTTTGCCGTTCCTCCGAGTCAAAGCATCGAGTTCTGAAAACAATTTATTCCCATTATTGCATAGACATGTGCATGTGAATTAGTACTAAACTTTAGCAGATGTGACCATCTGGTTCAGCCCGCAGACTCCGTCACCACGATAGGCTCGATAGTATCCCTGTTCTCCCCAGCTCTCTCCCCAGCTGTTCTTGATGATCCAGTAAGGAGTGTTCAGTTCAACACCGTATCCAACGATCAGCACTCCATGATCAAGGCTTTCTGGGTCGCAGTCGTATTTTGACGGGTGAGAGATGCCTCCGGTATAGAATTGCATCACGGCTGCATTGATTGCAATAGATAGAGGTCCATGGCCGTGCACAACCTTGGCGATTTTGCTTTCGTTGGTTCCGACTTGCATGGAGCCAGTGATGGTCGCAGCCACCTTGTTTTTGTCAAACATGCAGGTTTAATTTCTGGCGTGATAGGGATATTCCTTTCCCAGTTGGTTACCACCAAGTCGAATGATTTCCTTGTAGGCTTCCAGCATGTATCCTCCGCTGCAGCCTCGACTAATCTGGTCACAATCAACCTGCAGCAGCAAACAATGTGAACAGAGGCATTAGGTCATGAACTTGCTCTGCCCGTCTACTTTCATCAGTCAGAATCGTATTAGTCAGAATTTAAATTTTGAAATAATATAAGTGGAACTTTCATTAGTCAGAATTTCGTAACTCTGAATTTTATTTTCCTTGTTTCTTAAAAATTTTGCACGCTGCTGCACAATCTTAGTGCCTTTCCCGATAAAGTAGAGTAGAGAAGAGCAGAGCAGAGCTAAAATCAAATATTTTGTAGCTCTTTAGCTCTTCCCTAAAAAGACCCTTAATGATTTGCTTACCAAGATGATTACCAAGAGTACCATACATAATCCAACAGTTACTACGTACTCTTGGCCATTCGGATCCTTTTAGGATTCGAACGAAACAGCCTATCGTCATTTCCTGTCTGTACGATGTATTGTACATAGGAAGGTGTAGGCGGAACCAACCCAGTTGTTGGGGAACTCTTGAAACGAGAATTTTGCTAGTTGCTGGTGGTAGAGCCAAGACACATTTTTGTCGACTGGAGGCCATTTTATAAAATTATCATCAAGATCAGCCATCTTGTTAGACTTGTTTTACACAAGAAAATTGCTTTTTTTGCAAAATTCTGACTAATTCTGACTAATGAAATTCTGACTTATGAAATTCTGACAAATGAAAGTTTAACTTATATTATTTCAAATACCTAAATTTAGAGTTGGGACCGGTTCCAATTTTCAAAACCGGTTCAGGTTCCGGTTCTAAGGTACCGGTTCCGGTTCCAGTTCCGGTTCTAGCTGCCGGTTCCCGGTTCCAAGTACAAAATTTGTAGTTATAAGTTTAGCATTATTTAAATATTTAACATTTGGTGCAAGTCCCTTACAATACAAGGCCTATACAATGAAAATGACAAAGCAATGCTGCATAACAATTGGAATAAAAGTTGGAATAAAGAATAAAAATAAATAAAAGTTGGTCAAAGTTCTTTGTAATTAATTTCTGAAATAATGTTTTTCACTATTTTGAACTTGCTTCTCCATTAGGTCTATTGTTATTGTATGCACAGCATCTTGTCTTTGCTTTTGCCGAGCAAACTGTTTCGATAATCAACGGCGCGATGATACTGGGTATGTGAAGAGAGACGGCTCCTTGTGAACAGAGTCTCGAAAACAGCAAAACGTGCTGAGAATTGATATATACTGGAGGTAAAGTTTTTTATTTCTTTGAAAAGACAGTACCTCTCAAAAAGCATTCATTGTTCTCATTTGTTTTTATCATAATATTGCTTTCATCTTACGCATTGACACCACCACCTTCTATTTACCAATTTTTGGAGAAGATATATCCAAAGGTACATATATCTAGTTTCCCACCCACTCCCACCGCTCTTACATTTTCTTTAACTCCTTATCTTTCAAAATTGTTTAAACAAGTTTCTTCAAAGCTTTTTTAATGTTTTCTTTCTCCTTTTCCCGCCGCCCTCCCACACTTCCCCCCTTTCCTCTTCACTTTGACTTTAACTCTAAAATTATAAAAACTCATAAAGAAATTTCAACACTCCAAACTCTACCTTTGACACACCCATACCACTCACAAAATTAGAAATTTAAACCCAAAACAACACACACCCCCTACCACCCGAACTAGATATCTTTTTCCTCCCCCACAATCAATCCATATATCTTCCTTTTCAGGGGTTTTAAATTTCTTTTTTAACTAAGGAGAAGGGATAATATCACTAATGTTGATTCAAATAAAGTTTTTCAATTTATCTTAATACCAACCTTCAGCTTTTGCAAAAGCTGAAACGTGTCTCAATCAGGGTTTTTTTTGGTTTTCGGATTTGCGTCAACCTTGCGTCCAGCTAATTTTAAGTTGCGTCCCGTTAAGAAATTTTGCGTCCAGGTAAAATTATTGTTTTAGCGTGTTTTATATGCAAAAATTGTATTCTTTATAAAAATGTCGATTATTTCTTTAGTGAAACATAATTTAATCGTATGAAAAAGTACTTAGAACGGTGGTGCTACTGAGAAGTAATGCACGATTACAAAATATGTGAAATACACGACGGGAGGTCTGGGGGGCGGAGCCCCCCAGAAGCTGAGAAAATTTTTTGCGATTACGGAAAAATCCGTAATGCAAATGTTCAAAACGATTTAATTCGCATCTGTTGTATCTAACACATATCATGACCAATTTTTGATATTATTGACACACATTATTCAGATGTTTTGATGTTATAGTTAAACTAATTAAGAATTAGTTAAATAGCTATAAAATTAATATCATTCAGAACAAAGGCAGTAATCCTGTTTTGAAAACTCAGAGAACTAATGAATCCCGGAAACATTATGACAAACAAGCAGCGGGGGGTCTGGGGGGCGGAGCCCCCCAGAAGTTGGAGAATTTTTTAAAATTACGGATAAATCCGTAATGAAAATGATTAAAAAGATTAATTTGTCATCAGATACATTTAACTAAAATACCTAATGCATTTTTTGTGTAAATTACATTTGTAAATTATAGAATTTTGAGTTGTTTTCATTTTGAGAAGTAATAATCAATAAACAAAGAGCGTGCATGCGATGCGTAGTGCAGTATTAATCAAAGGCAAAAACAGTGAAATATTAACGTTGGTTACGAATACGATTGATTAACCCTTTAATGCCTGAATTTCTTAAGGACAAACGTTTTTCGATGACTGCGCTAGAATGCTTTAAATGAACCAAACCAAAAATTGGATGCTCTACAAATTTGGTTGACTTTTGGTAATTAAGGGATTAACCCTCAGAAGCTGAAAATGTTTTGAAAATCCAGTCAAGAACAAAATTTAGACTTTAAAAACTGTGCTAATGCAATTGTATGAACCTCATTACATTACATGATCCCAAAAATTTGGATATTCGGCTACGGCTACAAATTTTATTAATAATGGGCTTTGACCTGTAATGTATCGATACAGGTAGATAACTCAACTAATAACTCAACAAGTACTGACACATTACAAAGCGTTGGCATTCGATGACATAGTGGAAAACACCAGGGGGTCTGGGGGGCGGCGCCCCCCTGAAACCGAGAAAATTTTTGGAAAATATGGAAAAATTGGTACTGGAAACATTTAAAGTTTTCACTCTTACAAAAGTGAATTTTCTCCCGAAATAATGTTGCGTCTAGCTTGCGTCCCGTTAAAATTTCGTTGCGTCAAGATAAGAAACTTTGCGTCCAGACGCACTTCTGGACGCAAAAAAAACCCTGGTCTCAATCTCGAAGAGGAAGAGGAAGGTGGAAGCTGTTCCTTTCCCAGTTTAGGCTCAATTTATTCTATGTAGTTTCAACTTCAATTTCAATGCCAATAATTGTAGCTTCATTTAGCTTAAGTGCTTTTAAATTGTACTATCAGTTTCATCTTTCGATTTCAGGTCTAAGTTTGTTTAGTTTCAGCTCAACAAACTAGATTTTTTAGTTTCAACTTCAATCATTAATATAAAAAAACAGTATGAATAGCGACTGTGAAATGGCAACTACAAAATCCAGCTTTTGCAAATTTTAGACTCTTTCAAAAAATTAGTTCAAGTCCAATTTTTAAGCTTGGAACCGGCCGGTTCCAAATCCTACCGGTCCCGGTTCCGGTTCCGGTTCTAAAAATCTTTCCGGTTCGGTTCCGGTTCCGGTTCCGTTTCCAACTGGTTCTAATGGAAGCGGCCCCAACTCTACCTAAATTCTGACTAATGAAATTCTGACTTCATGAAATTCTGACAAATGAAAGTTTAACTTATAGTGTTTCAAAAACCTAAATTCTGACTAATGAAATTCCGACTATTAATGAAAGTTTGAAAAGTTAGTTTCTGACTAATGAAATTCTGACTAATGAAATTCTGACTTATGAAATTCTGACAAATGAAAGTTTAACTTATATTATTTCAAAAACCTAAATTGATTGATGAATGAATGAAAATGAATGAAAAACCTGATTAGACAGAATTTAGGTTGTTGAAATAATATAAGTTAAACTTTCATTTGTCAGAATTTCATAAGTCAGAATTTCATTAGTCAGAATTTCATTAGTCAGAAACTAACTTTTCAAACTTCCATTAATAGTCGGAATTTCATTAGTCAGAATTTAGTTTTGAAACACTATAAGTTAAACTTTCATTTGTCAGAATTTCATGAAGTCAGAATTTCATTAGTCAGAATTTAGGTAGAGTTGGGGCCGCTTCCATTAGAACCGGTTGGAACCGGAACCGGAACCGAACCGGAAGGATTTTTAGAACCGGAACCGGAACCGGGACCGGTAAGTTAAATTTTGGCGGTTCAAGCTTTAAAAATGAAGCTACTAATTATTTGAATGGTCTAAAGCAAGTATTAGCTACTTTCACATTCAACTTTTTTTTATATGTAATTGAAGTTGAAACTAAAAAATCTAGTTTGAAGAGAAACAAACTTAGACCGAACGAAGGAAACTAGTACAAAGCACTAAGAAGTAAAAGCTACTATCTATAGTTGAAAACTACATAGAATTGAGCCTAAACTTGCAAAGTAACAACCTACCCTGCTTCCACTGAACGTGAGGCAAACTTCCCTCTTCCTCTTTCGGATGATTGAGACACGTTTCAGCTTTCGCAAAAGCTGAAGGTTGGTATTAAGATAAATTGAAAAACTTTATTTGAATCAACATTAGTGATATTATCCCTTCTCCTTAGTTAAAAATGAAATTATAACACCCTTGAAAAATTAGGAACATGTATTGTTTTATTGTAAGGGAAAATTTCGACATCCTTTGTTCTGGTAGTTCGCAGTTTTTTGTTTTCGGCTTCTAATTTTTCAAATTTTGTCAAGTTATTTCGTGTGTTACAAAATGCAGTTTTGTAAGTTTCTAAATTCATTTTAACGAATTTTTAAAATTTTCCAGTCTAAAATTCCAATAGTTAATTGAAGAAGGGCGGACATTTTCGTTCGGACCTGAGCGATAAAAGCGCAGAATGAAAACTTTAACAAGCATACTTGAAGACACATATTTTAACACATATTTGAAGATTAAGCTCATTAAAGAAAATGTTAGAGTCCGTAGGGATGTAGTTGGAAACTAGATATATGTACCTTTGGATATATCTTCTCCAAAAATTGGTAAATAGAAGGTGGTGGTGTCAATGCGTAAGATGAAAGCAATATTATGATAAAAACAAATGAGAACAATGAATGCTTTTTGAGAGGTACTGTCTTTTCAAAGAAATAAAAAACTTTACCTCCAGTATATATCAATTCTCAGCACGTTTTGCTGTTTTCGAGACTCTGTTCACAAGGAGCCGTCTCTCTTCACATACCCAGTATCATCGCGCCGTTGATTATCGAAACAGTTTGCTCGGCAAAAGCAAAGACAAGGTGCATACAATAACAATAGACCTAATGGAGAAGCAAGTTCAAAATAGTGAAAAACATTATTTCAGAAATTAATTACAAAGAACTTTGACCAACTTTTATTTATTTTTATTCTTTATTCCAACTTTTATTCCAATTGTTATGCAGCATTGCTTTGTCATTTTCATTGTATAGGCCTTGTATTGTAAGGGACTTGCACCAAATGTTAAATATTTAAATAATGCTAAACTTATAACTACAAATTTTGTACTTGGAACCGGGAACCGGCAGCTAGAACCGGAACTGGAACCGGAACCAGTACCTTAGAACCGGAACCTGAACCGGTTTTGAAAATTGGAACCGGTCCCAACTCTAAATTTAGGTATTTGAAATAGTATAAGTTAAACATTCATTTGTCAGAATTTCATAAGTCAGAATTTCATTAGTCAGAATTAGTCAGAATTTTGCAAAAAAAGCAATTTTCTTGTGTAAAACAAGTCTAACAAGATGGCTGATCTTGATGATAATTTTATAAAATGGCCTCCAGTCGACAAAAATGTGTCTTGGCTCTACCACCACCAACGAGCAAAATTCTCGTTTCAAAAGAGTTCCCCAACAACTGGGTTGGTCTTGAATATAAATTTTCCGTATAAATGGATACGTAAATTGCGCAGGTTAGTATAAAGCACTTATCGAAGAAAACGTTTGCTATAATAAAAGTTCGAATAAAGCTCGAACACATACCGTAGCTGTAGATTATTTATGAACTATAAACTAAATGTATCGTGGATATGCATAATAACTTACATTTACAAACCGCGAATATGGGTTGTTCGGCGAAGCTGTGCCCATATTAATTCGCTCACAACCTAGTCCTCTTCTATTTTTGAATCTAGCCCCATATTAAGCATTTTAAAGACTAGTCCTCTCTTGATTTTACAACCTCACCATAACCCATATTACTTTTTTCATGCTCCAGAGGAGCATTTGTATTTCTTGTATATATATATATATATATATATATATATATACAAATGTTAGCGACATAATGCGTGACTCGCTCCAGTAAAGCCGAGTAACCGCAGAGCGGTTTATCTTCAGTAGTCAGAATTTCATATCAGAGGTGGCCCGGTTCCAATTTTCAAAATCGGTTCCGGTTCCGGTTTCGGTTCCAGGATACCGGTTCTGGTTCCGGTTCCCGGTCCCAAGTACAAAATTTGTAGTTACATGTTCAACATTATTTAACATTTGATGCAGGTCCCCTTAATTTTGTACAATCAAAATGACAAAGCAAAGCTGCAAAACAATTCGAATAAAGCGATAATAAACAATTGGGTCTTTGGATTTTAAACTTTTGGCTTACTTTGAAGTAGCTTCGGTACAAATGCTGTTAGGATACACAGCATACATTAAAACTTGTCTTTAGTCTGATGATCGAGCAAACTGCTTCGACAATCAACGATGCTATTGTACTGGGTATCTAAAGACTGACATTGCCTTCTGAACAGAATCTTGAAAACAGAAAATTACTCAGCTTTCAAAGATTTCTACGCCTGTAAAATTTAGTTTTTTTTAAACAAGTTTTAAGCTTGTTCTAATATAATTTTTATCTAAGCAGAAGCGTTAAGGTCACTAATGATGATTCAAATTAGCATTGAAATTTCTCTTAATACCAAGCCTCAGCTTCAGCGAAAGCTGAAACGTGTCTCGATCACCTGAAAAGGGAAAGCGGAAAGTTGGTCTCACCATCAGTGGAAGCTGAAGATGTGTCGTTTCCAGTTTGGGCTCTGAATTTACTCTATGTATATACTTGCAGTTTCAGTTTCAATTCCAATAGATTTATTTCACTTTTAGTCTGAAGCTTTTAATTATTTACGCGTTTATTTATTTATTTATTTACGCGATAATCCTGCGCAATTTACGTATCCATTTATGCGGAAAATTTATATTCAAGAATAATTTAGGACTCTCCGACGATCTTCTATTCCCTCCTGACTTGGACCAATAGCTTTAGCATCATATTCTTAGATCGCTATTAATAGTACAGCCTGCCGTAGTTCAACACAACAAAATTATGATAATTTACGTATATATTCCTAGCTAGTCTAACAGTGCATGCAAACAGCTATATTCAATGCGTATTCAACGTTTAAATTTTTTATTGACTGACATTGATAGCTCTAAGCTAAGACGAAACGTGAAATCCCGCGAATATGGGTTGTTCGGCGAAGCTGTGCCCATATTAATTCGCTCACAACCTAGTCCTCTTCTATTTTTGACCCTAGGAGGGGTTTACCTACCTAAGAAAAAAATGGAAAAAATTACTTGCGCTAACGCGAGGAACTACGGAGGGAACCCCAACGAAATTAAACAAAAATTGACAAGAATTTGAAAAATTTTCACGAAGGGGTCAGGCAAGAAAAATCCCTGAGCTCCTGGCAGCCTAATGTAGCGGGGCAAGTACCGGATTCTACGTACAAGCACCGTTACCACACCCGAAACCTGACGGATGCGGAGACCGTACGCAAGTAGACAACGAACCGACTACAGGAGACGGTCGGGACAGCCTCGCCAGATATAAACCGGGTAATTACCTGCCTTAAGTGAAAAGATGCCTCTTCACTCTCACTATACTAAATTCACACAGTAACTACCTACCTAGCAGGAGCTCAGTAGACTCACGCCTAATTAAAGAGAGTAGCAACAATTTAATAAGGAAACAACAACAAATATTATTATATAAGAATAACAAAATATAGTTATGGGCCGGGCCCTCAGTTATACAAAGTAATCACGCACAATAAATGGACTTACAGTTAAATAGGCCTAGAGGCCAACGTACCAGTGTTCGACCCAAAGGGGAGAAGGGGCAAAATATACACAGTGAATTGGGGGTGAGAGCGTAGAGGAATAGAGCGGGTGTACACGTTGAAAGAAGTCATAAGACTGACAAGGGGGAAGCGAGTGTTGGGTTGAACCCTCCCACGAGCGCCCCCTAGTGAGAATTTGCCCCCCAATCACGTAGCTCCCCGTATAGCAAGGGGGGGGGACCCACCCAATCCCAAACGTACACGTTGGGGGAGCTACGTGACTTGCAAAGTAAACCCAGCCCCTTTTTGATGATGATATACTAAGCCAAGCAGGTAGCTAGCCTAGTGACATCACCAACAACGGAAAGGTTGGCCATTCCAACCTTAATCCGTTACATAGTAAATCGACTACACTCGTTTCAATGGGCACATCGTCGAAACCGACGGAAGTGACCACTGGTCACTACCGCCTATGGGGCCTATTGACCACTGGTCAAACGGCCTAAAACTGCGTTTTTCGGCGTTTTGGTCGGGGGCATATATAGTAAATCTCGTTTCAAAGGGCATATTGCCGAAATGGAGGGAAGTGACCACTGGTACTACGGCCTATGGCGCCTATTGACCAGTGGTCAAACCCCTTAAAACAGCTTTTTTTCGGCGCTTTGGTTGGGGGCATGTATTGTAAATCGACTACGCTCGTTTCAATGGGCATATTGCCGAAACCGACGGAAGTGACCACTGGTCACTACAGCCTATGGGGCCTATTGACCACTGGTCAAACGGCCTAAAACAGTTTTCTTCGGCGTTTTGGTTTTGGGTATATATAGTAAATCGAGTACGCTCGTTTCAATGGGCATATTGCCGAAATCGAGGGAACTGACCAGTGGTCACTATGGTTTATGGGTCCTACTGACCACTGATCAAACCGCCTACAAGAACGTTTTTCGGCCCTATGGCGGTATCCATATAGTAAATCCGTGTCGCTGAACACGATGGGCATACTGTCGAACTCTTTGGGGAGGCGAACAAGTTTTATCCTTATACTACCCACAAACACAGGTTGCAGCGGCCGAAGCTTGGGGCGGAGGTGAGAATTCAGTGGTACTATATATTTATATAATCAGTTTTCTGCTCTACCTACGGCACTGTTCAAGCTTCTTGTATCCATTACCGCATTGCTGGAAAGGGATCCTTTAAAATGACAGGAGGACAAGAAATAAAAATGCTCCTCTGGAGCATGAAAAAAGTAATATGGGTTATGGTGAGGTTGTAAAATCAAGAGAGGACTAGTCTTTAAAATGCTTAATATGGGGCTAGGTTCAAAAATAGAAGAGGACTAGGTTGTGAGCGAATTAATATGGGCACAGCTTCGCCGAACAACCCATATTCGCGGGATTTCACTTTTAGTCTTAGCTTAGAGCTATCA
>JASAND010026264.1:0-35654 GCA_030248195.1 Trissonchulus latispiculum | reverse complement strand
TTACAAAAATTCCTATCCTCAGTTGATTAGCTATTGTGAAGATACAGTTAAGATAGAAACTTTGTGAAGTGAAGATAGCACGCGCATTCAAATTGTAGGTTTGCGTATTAATAATTCAGAGATTAGCAAACTACGCTGCGTCTTGGGATTCTCCACGATAAGTTTTGGGTTCGCTGTTCAACTTTGAGAGTTTCTCAAACTTATTTGTGAATTTATTGCCGCTCTGTAAATTTGTGTTTAGTTCTTAAATTTATTTAAGTGTCTGAATCGCTATTTTGAATATTGTTTCGTGAGTCTTGCCTATCTTTGTGGCGATCTTGATAGTAAATTTAGTGTTGTTAAATATTTTCTCGTAGACTTAGGGTTTGTTCTATTAGCATCGCACACCACTACGTAGTTACCTGTGGATCTTCGTCTCGAACAGTCTTGAGGCAACGCGTTTTATTTAGTAATTATTCGTACAATTTTACTAACAGTGATAGAGCCAAACGTCACACTACTATCAGATATCAATTTATCCTGTTTATCCAAAACGATTACGTGCGTTTCGCTTCGATTACAGCTGTGTTATGCTATCACACGTAAAATCTTTTACGTTATTCGAGTATGGTGAAGACACTCCAGAAAAGAAACGTTTTGAGCAATCAATAAATTTATAATGTACTGTATATATTTCGTTTGTAGTACACCAGAATTTCGGTTTTTACCGAATCTTTCGAGCAATTCTTGACCCAATTCTTGAAACAAATCCTTAACTAACCGCTTACCCATTGCCATTAGTACATACTTTGGAGTCAACATACCCCTCAGTGTTCATACATTTTGATACTGGAAACTTGAGCTACTTGGTGAGCCAATATTGGGATGAACTCTGGAAGCTGGCGTGCACGAAAAGAAACTGTACCACAATGAAATGTCTAAGTGTTCTACCTTGCTAGTTGAATAGAGATTACTAAGATGTGGCTGAATCTTCAGATTGCAAATTAGGCCTTCTTCTGTATCACATTACACTGAAATTTTTCCTTCGAAATTAACCAAGCAACATTTCCAAACAGTGATGGACGAAATCAGGCTCACATCCAAATCAGATGGCCCTACTTTGAAATTTGAAGCTCTAGCACAGTTATACCAGCTTACTAACTAAATTAACCGCCGTTTATTGAAATACCATAAATAAGTGATTAACCCAAAATTATAGAGCATATCTGTTATCACTCTAATTGTGACAGAAGGCAGTAACAATTGCATTACATTAGTACTTCCAGCACAAACAAATTAAAATGGAGCAGCCAAGGTTATCCAGATATGCCAAAACAAACTACTAAAATTCCAAGACGTTCACTTAACAGATGAAACAAACTTACAGTATTCAACAAGAGTGTCACCAAAAAGAACAAATATATATACCATGCTCAAAATAACAAATAATATTTAAACAGCCAACAATAAAATCATTACAAAAACATTCCAAAAACACACCACATAACTTCTACGGACCTTATCAACTCAAGATTTGATCTTTTGCAAAAACTTTCCCTCCCAGCACTAAGTTTTAAGTTTTGATTATTTGGCCAATAACGATGAGGTTTTGCATGGATGGATACTGGAGGCTGATGAAAGCAAAAATTTTAAATTTCAGTGTGGTAACGGGGGACACAGAGACTGAGGAGAAACAATATTTCAAAAAATGCCAAAAAGCTTGCATACAGGATTTTCCGTGGCATAGAGCACAAGATCTTGAAATCCGTTTTTCGAATCAGTTTTTCGTTAGCTCCGTATAAGCTTACGTGGTGGGAAACAAACAACTTTAGCTTGCACTGAGCTAACAAAAAGCAGAATCTAAAAGTACAGATTCGTACTCAGAGCCACTGAAGCCATTGTATATGCAAGTTTCCAGCAAATTTTAAAAAAATTTTGAATTCATCAGCCTCCAGTATGCACCCTAATCAAATTTTAGGAATTATTGGTCAAAAAATCCAAAATTACGATTATGGGTGGGAAAGTGAAAAAAGATCCAAAAAAGGTTAAGCATTTCCACGAGTTTAAATCAATTCAGCAGCAAACATGGGATAGGTATATGCCTCTTTTGTATTTTTAACTATGGATCAAACTGGTATGGTATGGTATGGGTATTATTCACAACCCAGTCTTTTATTTCTAATTCTATGAATAGAACCAGATGGAACTGTACAAAAACACGTCATTGAAATCATCAAATACGCAAACACCGAAATTAACGCAATGCTAACGGCAAAAGCAGGACCGATAAAGTTTCTGGAACGAATCCATTCACTGGTTGTCTGACTTGATGACCCATAATCAGATTCAGGCCCAGAATGCTGTCACGTGACTCTGAGCCTCGCCCGGAGAAACTGCCGCTCCGGCTACTTCACCTCCCTCCAAGCCCAGATCGCCCCAGCCAGGCCCCAACATCTCTTCCAGCTCAGTCACCTCCGGAACCGGTTCAATGTCGTCCTCAATTTGATCCTCAGAGGCAGACTCCAGGCCCACAACATCCGTAAAGGACTCGAGGGCGTCGCCTGGACTGTCACTCTCGAACAGATGCCCACAGAAATCCACCTGAGAAGACTGATCATGAGCACAGAGGAAAACGCGACGAGGTAACTGATGAAATGATGGCCGAAAAAAGCTGAAGCAGAACAAGCAATGGAAACTCATTGATAAAATTGCAAAAAGTAAATAAACATTCGCATGACCAAAGCATTAAAACGAGACAGATATGCACAGTGTTAAAGGTCCAACTTAAGAGGGAGGTATACCAAATACACGAATGACTAAAGTATTTCCGATTGCAGTCAAATTTGTCACATATTGATATTAAATTTATGGATTCATTACAATAGTTAAAATTTCGATGGCACTATATTTTCACAGGGCTCACAGTAGCCTCGCAAAGTCGCTGACCTACGACTATTCGGCATGGGGGGTGGTCAAAGTTTTTTCGATTTTTCTCCGGACTGATGCAAGCCAATGCCTTAAATTTTCTTGTGAACATAAAAGGAAACTTAGAGACTGTGTTTGGAGTGTCACCGCGGCTTCCGAGTTGATCCAGTTTTTGCAGGTGCAGGACGACATCATGCATCATGCCCCCCCAAATTGTGCCAATTGCATTATTTCGACTGAGACCCTAAGCAGCTGCAAGCATCTGATTGGGCTCAAATTTTGCACACAGACGTCTTAGTGTTCTCATCTCGTGCCAAATTTGAAACAAGCCGACCGCAGCAGTAAAAAGTAATACATTTTGTTCAATTTTTGCTGTCAGAGACGCAAAATTAGCTTCCCGCCAAAATGGCAAATTTTCAAAACGTCATCGAATTAATACAAAAATTGTTCTCAATCATTAGGTCTCATCATTCTAAACAACTTTTCCAATTTTACCAAGTCATGATTGCTTCTAGGATGAGATAAATTCCATCAAAGTTTTTTCATCATGTTGATTTTGATCAGTTTCTTACTGTTAACAACATAATAAACCAGTCATCAAAAAGCCATTACAAAGCCTAAACCCTCCAATCTTGGCGAACGTATTTAACCATACATCCTCCTGACCATATTCTATAAAACTTGCAGAAAAGGTGGAGTAGTTTAGGGGATTAGGCCTTGAAACACGAGCGATAGGTCTAGGTCACACCCATGGGCGTATCCAGGGGGAGGGTTTTGGGGTTGACACCCCCTCCTTTTATTTTAGCTTTTATCAATACTCCATCACAAAAAGTGCAAATTTTTGTCAAAACCTCCTCCTGTTCAGTAAATTTTAGTTAAAACCCCCTCCTTTGCAAAATCCTGGATACGCCCCTGGTCACACCTAATGAAAAATTTACAATTTTCAAAATTTGCGGATGCAGTACTTCCGAACGAAAAGCTACCGTGAGCTGCCATTTAGTGTGAAAATTACCGGGGTCCATATAAATATGTGTGCAAAATTTTAGGATGTAGCTTTCCCCCGAAAAAATTGAGAGCCTCCGAAATACAAATCTAAAATTTGAAAAAATGATCAAAAATTGCATTCAGTTTGGGACCGTCTACAGTTCGGACGTCATGGGATATATCAATGCCTTATATTAACCTTTTACATACGATGTTACCTACTTACATGAAAAAACTAGCGCTCTCCGAAGAAGTTGTGCAAACCCCTGGGTATACTCCCCTAATCATAGACAATGAATGACATGCCATTATAGAACTATTTCACGAGACTTTACAGGATCTGAGACTTCATCTTCCAGAAGCATCATTCTCTCACAGTGCAGACGAACTCTGAAATAGAGGCCGCGAACTAGATCCTCCTTCAGGGCAGTCAGAGCGTCGCCAACAGTGGGCTTCGAGAGGCACAAATGCCCTCAGGGCAACCGTTCCCTTCAGAACAAATCGGCCACGGCAGGGCTCAAAGTTCAACGTCCTATCCGACTCAGAGTCGGAAACAGGGCAGGGTGTAGACCAAAACATAGTTATAGCTCGCTTTGACTGAACAGTCTCTTGAACAGCGTTCAAGTCCTTCGCCCGTCGCTTACCCTTACCACCTTCCGGCTTCGCAGGGCTGATGACTGAAGGCTCAACCAGCGTTTCGGTAGGATCACCCAGTTTTCCATCCACCAGAAACAGGGCATCCCGCAAACGATGGCCTAATTCGGTCAGAGGACCGGTTTGAATGTCCTCAAAGAAGTCGGTACGACCTTCCGCAGCGGCACTGCCGACCGGAACACAACTGGGGCCTGAAATGCTCACCGGTAAACTTAAAATCACCCGAGAGGAAAGCCTGGTCCAGGGACCGACCGAGTCAGATTTAAAGGAAATAGTTTGGCCTATGGAAACAGAGGTTTTCGTGACAGTCACCAAGGAAAGAACGGGCTTCTTCACAGGGGCTTCACTGTCCATACACAGGAACAGTCCTTTGCCACCGAACAGGCTGGTTTGCTGATCACCACTGCCAGGATCATAGCCTGGCAGCAGCGGCTGTAAGATTTTCTTCTGAATGTTCAAAACCTATAACAAACTGTCATATAGTGAGTTTGGAACATCAACAACAACAGACATCATATAAATATGCCACGTAACGTCGCTAAGTTCGGGCTGAAATAAAGTAAGAAAACAAACATCGTGCTATTTGCCGAACTTTTCAAAAACTATGAAGTTTTGTAGGAACGTACATACAATTCCATTAAACACGGGAAAAAGTTTTCTTATTTTCTATTGTCGTTCAAAATTGTAAAAAAATCAGCCAAATGTTTCCAATCGTCACAAATCGTAAGCCAATTTCAGCTAACTATCCTACCAGGACTAGTCTGACTAAACCACGGTGCATCCGCACTAGCTTAAATGCCACAACTGTTTGGAATGACTGAATGAATAGGGTATACAACTATAATTATATACATACTTGCTTAAGTCCCTTGCAGAGGCATGACTGCAACTCTGAAATGTGTTTTCTGTTGCCAATTATGTAGAGACCAACAACTGACACACCGCCAGGAAGGCAACGCAACAGCTGCAAACTGTGAGACACACATGAGATCTGCATCCATATAGTCCTTGATGTCGGGAAGACTGCCCTGCCGTTGCTTGGATGCCTTCGAAGATTTGGTGACGCCTTTGAAGTTCTCTGAATTTAACCGGGACGACGCATCCGTAGTTTCCTCAACGAAAAACAAGCTACTATATACATACACACGTATGTCAGAAAAATACAATGTATACTGTAAGTATATTAGGAGATTCCACTACCAGACAGACAGGGCGGGGTCTTAAAAGGATTGGGGTGCCGTTGGAGCCAACCTATTATTTGGATGACAGTAGACCTTTTAAGCGGCGGTCTCTTTTTGTCTTCAATGTCTATTTTGTTAAAACCACCGCAATCCTTAGATTTTTTCTAAGTTTAATTTAAAACACCATTTTAAATTTTCAGGGCAGTGTATGATTATATAATATATAAATAGTTCACAAATAAATACTTTTATTTATTTTATAAATGTCAAATAAACAATCTTATCTTTGGATCTTCTGCGCTTTCCCCCAACCCTAACTTTTTAATTTGTTTGAAGAATAACTTCCAACTTTTGTGGGGGATCATATTAGAGACGGATGAATTCAAAATTAACTTTTTGTCCATGATTTTGCTGAAAATTTTCACACAGGAGTTTTCTGTGACGCTGAGCAGGAATCTGAAATACACTTTTCGTTTAGCTTTTCGCTAGCTCAGTATAGGCAGACTTTATAACTTTAGCCTAAGCTAACGAAACGATAAATCAAAAACGGATTTCAGATTTGTGCTGAGAGCCCCAGAAAATCACCGTATGTAAGTTTTCAGCTAAATCTGAGACTAAAATTTTTCGGTTCCCCTTGGTCCCTCCCTACCAAATAAAATTTTAAAATAAAATAAAACTAATTAAATAAGAATTCAACTAACGCTACCAATTTAAATTGCGTTTTTGTATCGCAACATCAGTAAGTGCTGGGTGCGTTAACTCAAGACCCCGTCCATAACTTCTGGGACTTCCGCAAGAGTACTCTTGAAATTCCGCCTAACTAGGCTGCGTATTTTTGTTTTTGACAGCGTAGTTTCAAACTCGACTGCATAAAAACGCAGCATCTTACGCAAAAAATTAGCAAAAATTTAAACATTTTTGGCCAAAAATTAAAGAAAAAAGAAGATTTTAGGACTTTTCATAAATTCTCTGCAAAACTAGGTCAATTTTTGTAATAATTAGTTGTGGGGGGGGGGGGGTTTCTTTTTCCTTGAAAAAATTTTCGTTTTTCGCTTCTGAACGAGACTGAGGGTCTTCCATTTTTCCACTCTGGACGAGAGGGACTGTCCCTTCCCTTTACGCCAAGGGGATCGACATCCCCCATATTATCGTATGTGCACATCCCCTAGCCGCCAACACAGCATTACGTATATATGTTTTCAAAAATTATAATATTTTGATGAACGATGACAAAAGCAAAAAGCCGGGAAATTTCAAAATATAATAGTTCAACTGTTCGTTAGCTACTTCAGATCCTGAATCAGTGCAGACAGCTTACTCTCGTGCACCAATTCTATGGGCCACGATCCTCCAGATCGTCGCGGCGCAATCTCTGCTACATGTATATACATATAAACTCTGACTGGGAGTCGCTCCCTGTGAAATACCTCAGTAATTTTGCCAATTAAAGGAGCTGGAGTGGTACAAGGAACCAAACGACAAAGGGCGAAGTTTCCAGTCAAGGAATACGATCCCACGATCAGACCAACCAGAGGAACTTGACTGAACGACTGCTGACGACTAAGATGTGATGACAACTGATCCAAAATTGACTTGTCCACACTTACATCCATCGCTATTAATTTGGAAGCCAAGCCTGCCGGAAACTACAAAAGTTTAAAATCATAGGTGTACCAGGCTACAGTTTGCCCCTTGTGAGACCCCCCCCCCCCCCACGGAAAGGCCAGGCCCCCTCCCTCCTACCCGACCTCAACTACTCCCTCACAAGCCGAGATCAAAAGCCCCGCCCCCCATAAAATTGGGTCAAAACCTGGGGTTTTTTACTGGGGGAGCGCTCCCCCACTCGCCCTAAGGTGCCCAGATAATGCCAAATTTTTAGGTTTTTTGGTCAAAATTTTTCCGACATATTGTCGCAATGTTTCGTCAAAAATCGTCTGTTTTGGTGTTAAAACTCAATTTTTGAGCACTTTTAAGCTTAGTTATAGCAGTATTAGGGATGCACCGGGGCCTGGCCCCGGCCCCGGCAGTCAGGCCCTGGCCCCGGCTCCGGTGGTCAGGCCCCGGTACCGACCGGGGCCAAAAATTAGCAAAATTTTGTAAATTTGTGACATTTTTTGACCAAAATTTTGAATTTTCAAAAGTCAAAAAGTGTTACAAATCGTTTGCTTTCCCGCCGATATGAATGAAAACAACGATAGTACCATTTGTATATCAGAAATTATTGCAAAATTTAAAGTTTCCAGAAAATTTTTGAAAATTTTCTATTTGGGCCCCCAATTTCCAGGCCCCGGCCCCGATGAGGTCCCGGCCCCGGCCCCGGTAGTGGCGACTGGCGGCCCCGGTGCATCTCTTGTCTAAGCAGTATATGTAGAAAATAGGCTTTTATACTGTATTATTGGCATTTTTAGCCAATTTTATTCCCCCCCCCCCAACTAGTGGGCGGGGCATCCCCCCACTTATTTTTGCCTAGAAAAACCCCATAAAACCAAGTAAAAAATGCAAAATTTTTGAAAAAACGTTTTGCAGTTTTTGAAAAAAAATTGAAAAATTGCTGTTAATCAGCTATAAGCAGCTAAAGATGATGATGTATCGCAATTAAAAGGTGATATAACGCAATTATAAACCACAATCTTGGCTAATTTAGGCACAGTTTAGTTGAAATTTGTCTTTCAAGCACCATTTTCGCATACGAAAACAATTGACAGAAGGAGAAGCTTTTGAGTACGTTTAATGTAGTGCACATCGAAAAAGGAGCTGTTTTAGCCAGGGGCGGATCCAAGGGGGGGGGGCCGGGGGCGCCCCCCCCGTCGCGATTCGAAGGTAGGAAAAATTAAGGCGAGAAAGAGGAAAACGGGCAAAAAACCAAAAAATTTCGCGCCTTCGGCGCGAATTTTCTACGGTTTAACCGCATATTTATTGCATTTATGAAGAAAAAGCTCTAAATGCACCGATTTTTCGGAGAAAATTACAATTTTGCCTAAAAATGTCAAGAATTTTAAAAAATTTTCTCAGTTCTTCAGTATGAAAAGAATTAAAGATCCAAAGATCAATTTTATTGCAAAAACAAAAAATTTCCTCAACTTCTGGGGGGCTCCGCCCCCCCAGACCATAGTTTCCCTGGAACTTTGGGTCTGGGGGGGGGTAAATCTTGGGTGGCTGGTGGTCGACCCAAGAAATGTGAAGGGGGTACCCCCCCCCAACCATAGGTGTGGCTGGCGAAAAAAGTGGGGTGGGGGTTCAGAAAAAAGTAGGGAGGGGGTTTGGCGAAAAAAGGGGGTGGGGGGTCGCGAAAAAGTCGATTTGGGGGGAGGGGTAAGAAAAATTTTCGAGGGGGGGGGGTCGGCAAAAAATTGTTTTTTCGTTAAAAAATTGAAAAATTTTCTCAATTTACAGCGATTTTTAACGATTTTTAGCTTAATTAAGCGAATTCTAGCAATTTTTCGCTAATTTTTGGAGTTTTTTTGGAAAATTTCGAATTTTTCGCTAAAAATTTTCAAACATTTAGGTAGGGGTTAGAAAATTTTTTGGGGGGAGGGGTCTGAAAAAATCGATTTGGGGGGAGGGGTAGGAAAAATTTTTTAGGGGGGGGTCGGCGACCCCTCCATCTGGGGGGAGGGGTCCCCCCCTAACACACCTATGCCCCCAACCCCCCCCCCAGAATTCGGACCTCAGAAATTTCGAAAAATGGCCTAAAAACGCAAAATTTTCTGTATTTTAACTCTTTTTTTGTCAAAACAAGGCTTGTTTTTATCGTTTTTGGCGTTTTGGCACCGTTTTAAAGCGATTTTAAGCCAAAATTTTAGAAAACTTTTTCACAAAATGCCCATTTTTCGACCAAATTTAGCTTACTTTTTGGGCCCGAAAATCGCTGGGGGGGGGGGGGTAGCCGAAAGTTGGGGAAGGGCAAGTCAAAAATTCTGGGGGGGTTAAATTGGTCAAAAATTTTGGGGGGATACCCCCCAACCCCCCCCCCCCCAAAGGAAACTATGCCCCGGCCCGGACCCCCCGACGAAAAAATTTTACCGCCCCCCCGTCACCAGATCCTGGATCCGCCAGTGTTTTTAGCTAAAAAAACTTGGGTACAGTTTAGGGGGAGTCCTCCCCCCAAATTTCGGATTTTGGTGGGGTCCCCCGAGACAAATTTGGACATTCTAGTTCCCCCCCCCACCCAAACAGGTGGTATATACACCTATGTTTAAAATGTGTATATATATATTAGGGATCGGCTCCGGATCCGGCCGGAGTTGGCACCTCCGGCTCCGGCTGGCCGGAGCCGGAGGCAAGGTGGCGGGAGCTGGAGTTTTTCAAGGAGGTCTCAGCAGGTTCAAAGAGGAACATTAAATCGTCTCAGGCAAATCTCAAAAAATGTTTTTTTAACCTTTCGGGAATTTTAAAAATCCTGAATTTTCGTTGAGATGCCAAGTTTTATTAGCATTTCAACATTTCTGCCACATTTTCTTCAAAAAGCAGTTTTAATTGCTGCAAAAGCTTTCAAACTTTGGTTTAGTTTGGAAGAAATTAACAATTGGAATTGCAATTTACAACAACAACTTGAAATTGACGTTAAAAATTCAAATCAACTTGATCAACTATGCAGCATAATCTACAGATTCACTATATATATGTACTGTAAATCTGATTCAATTTGTCTCAATATCTTTGATTACTTTTTCTGAACTACTATATACTATTAAGGGTTTGGGCGAGACCGAGATTTCACCGAGACCGAGACTGGCCAGGCCAAGTCTCGGCTTTTGAGTTAGACAGAGAAATTGTTGGCCTAAAATTGGGTATTGTTAGGGTAACTTATGAAATGTTTTTCAAAAAAGTCCAAATTTTTGGCTTAACGTGTTTATTATCGCGAGAAATATATACACGTTTATAACGGTTTTATAGACTTCTAGCCTCAGAAACATGTTGGCAACCAAGTTGCGAGATTAGAAACACTGTCTAATGTTAAAATTACTTAATGATTTCATGTTTTTCGGCATTAGCAATGGCTGAAAATGCGATTTTTGTCATAAAAATAGAAAAATTTTTTGGGTGAGGTTTGGGGGGGTTGTTGTTCTAAAAAGGATCTCCCCCCCCCCAAAATTCCGGGGGAGGCGCCCCCCAACCCAAAAACCCGTTACACCTATGCCCAGAAATTTTTGGGGGTCCCCGCCCCCCCCCCCCCTCCAACGGGGGGGGCGGGGGGGGGGGGGGGTTAAAAATTGGGTATTCTTAGGGTAAATTTTGCAACATTTTTCAAAAAGTCCAAATTTTTGGCTTACAGTGTTTATTATCGTGAGAAATATATACACGTTTATAACGGTTTTATGGACTTCTTGACACCTCATTCTGAACTCAGAAACATGTTAGCAATCAAGTTTTCGAGTTTAAAAACACTGTGTAATGTTAAAATTACTTAATGATTCATGTTTTTCGGCATTAACAATTGCTGAAAATGGGGTTTTTGGCATAAAAATAGAAAAATTTTGGCAGGGTCGCGGGGGGTTTGGGGGGTCTATAAGGGGAACCCCAAAATTCCGGGGAATTCCGGGGGAGGGGCCCCCAACCCAAATCCCCGTTACACCTATGGGTGCAGGAGTGAGGAGCCGGAGTAACGACCATTTATAGCCCAGAACGTAACACTGCTGTTCATACTTAATTTATTTTGAACTATATATATCGTTAAATTTTAGTCTATTTGAAATACAAATGGCAATTTTTCAAAAATTTTCGCGCCGTAGGCACGGGTTTTTGCAATTTTGCTTTTATTTCTGACTGCGAAAGTATATATACAATACGTACCTAAGTTACACACTCAAATTGCGTTTATTTTATACTATCAATTTTTCTTGTGTAATAGGGAGACGTTGCGTCTGTCCCTTTTGTGAGTTGAGTGTATATTGTTAGTGAGTTTATTTTAATGTGAAATTATAGTGAAAATGATGGTTTTAGTGAGAAATGTGTATTGTGTGAAATTGTGTTGAGATTGGTGTGAAATTGATCATTTTCTATGCTAAAATGCGTCATGTTTTATTCAGCCCACTTCGCTGCTAGGTGGCGCTGCTTGTCTTTTGAAAATTCTCTGAATGCGCTCTGGGCGTCTCGTCTGCAAAGGGGGTCTCAAAATTGACCAATCAAAATTCACCAGGCTCCTCTCTCAGCATCTCTCTTAAAAACCAGTCAGTCTTATCTTTTTCTTTTACGTGTGCGGTCGTGTGTTTCAATTATTGCTCCCCTACTTTCTTATTAGCTGTGCGCCTTTCCACAAATTGGATTTTCATTGCTGGGTACTTGTAAGTTCTTGTGTTTAGTTTGTAGTGCCTAGACTCCGAGGCGACCTTGAGAGTCGAATTAAAATTTACTAGCGGTTCAGTTTATTTGTGGCTTGTTTTTTTCTATTTAATAATTAATATTGTGCTTTGTCTTTTTTGGAAAAGTGTTTAAATGTTATGCCTTGTACTGTTGATAGCCGCGACGGCTTAGGGAATTATTTTTGAAAATTTATTGAGAAGTGGGTTTAATATTTGGGGGTTGAATCTGTATTGTGTAATTTGGTCAATATTTGTGAATGTAGATATTTCTGTCCAGCTTAATTCTAATTAGTCCCTAAATTTTATTATTCCTTAAACTTTCCTATTTTGTACTCTTGCTATGAATGTTTCCCTGTCAAAATTTTCTATGCTGTCCTGTAATATTTCGGGAGTCGCTCCCTTTGTTCCTTTAGTCTTTATTAAATGCGGTCTCAGTTACTGAGCCGTTAGGGTGTCTTTAGCTTAGGTTTTATTAGAATTGTATATTCGGTAGGTAGGGTTCTGAGTTGTTTCTAGACCTAGGTAGTTTAATTATTCACTGAGTGTGTATTTAATTTATTCAAAGTTTCTTCTGTGACTGATAGTTGGGCATGTATCCGTCCATTAGAAAACTTTATTTAGTCATCTGTTAGGTTTAAGCATTCTTGGCGAGATCCTGCCCAGGTCGACTGGAACATAAGTCTCCTCCAGGTTCGTCGTTTCCATACGCGCACAGCTTCCACCCGTAAAGTTTGGGTAGCTATACACTTCCAACTTTACATTAGGCTGCCAGTCTTCGACCTTTTTGTTTTCATTCCCCCAGTTTTGTCCCATTTTAATTTTTGCATTTTTGCTTCTCCCCTTTTGTCGTAGTAGTATTGTCATTTGTTTTTCTTTTTGCTTCTCGGATTTGATCTCCTGGTATTTCTCTTGCGTAATTAATTAAGTTGTTCTTTTAAGCATCCTGTTTAATAACCTGAGCTTTTATTTTACTTCATAACCAATTGTACGTGTACAATTTTCGGTTCTACGTTTTGTGTAACTTTTCTTCGAAAATTGTATAAATGTCCATGCTACGATCACCTGCGAAAACGACTAAGGCCACTACCAAACCGACCGATATGCCCACGTCAAGCGACGCAACGGAAAGTCGGTCCCGGATTCCAGACGGCTTTGGGCGGTTGACGTATAGCCAACCCGCCTTGAGTAAGCATTCTTCTACTCAATCTTCGTCGAGCCAGGCATCTGCTGGCCCGGCTTCTACGGGCGTTGCGCCTAGTAGACCATTCTTGCGATCGGATTCAGCCAAAAATAAAGCCTCTCAAAAGGAGGAGCCACAGGAAGAATCTACGGACCAGGGTCAGGATGACCAACGAGACGATGATGCCTCGCACAAGACCGATAAATTCCTATCACCTACTGACCAGGGCGAGTTCATTGAAGATGAAAGGGACGAGCAAGCGAGCGTTAGAGATCAATTAGAATTTCTGCGCCTCAAGCTAGCCCGGATTGATTCTACTCTCCGGAACAGAGAGGCTGACAAGGAGCCGCTAACAGAACCCGTGCCGGGCATTTCTGACGTCTCGGATTTAAGAACTTTTATTAATCAATTGGAATTGAATTTATTCCGACAAAGACCAAGCTTAGGCTCGGATAGCTCTCTTGTACGCAGACAACCAGGAGCTATGCCATTTCCCCAGTTTACCCGCTCTAAGCCGCAACGGCAAGAGGGGACTGGACATTCGCGACAACCGGGCCTAGCAGGCCCTAGTGAACCAGCGGTTTCAGGCCCACGTTTCCGCTCTAGAGCTCATATCGATCTCACACGGTCAAAGCGCCCGAAACGGGCTAGCAGTAGTCAACGGCCGGACAGTGATGACCCTGAATCGGAACCGGATAGGAAACCGAAAGTGCGTGGGCCAATGGATGCGTGGGTAGTCCCGCTACCCGCTACGGATACAGAGTGATCAGAGGCTTGCTTACAGCATGGATAGCAGAGGTCCCGAGAGAAACATGGGAAGCACTCGAGCAGAATTTTCCTCGAGTTTGTATGGAGCTACTGCGCATGTGGCCCAGCCCAAGTTTAGATCCCGATGCGGGGGCTCCCCCGTTTCGAATGGGGCAATCTCAGCCGGCTCGACCGTCGAGTCCAGAGCCAGTCGTAAAGCCGTAGCCAGTAGCCGTAAAGGGAGCCAACAAAGGGTTCCACCACTCGTACATTTGGATTCATCTGATGATCAGGTGCGAGAATCGCCGGTGGCGCAACTCCGTCGGCGCTGAGACGATACGCGGCGGTCTAGAACCCGGTCGTGGGGTTACCCGGCTCCACCACCGGTGCGTAGAACGCCTAGTCCTAGACACTACTCACGCGACCGGGATTATCATGACTCTCGTAGAGAGCGGTCGCAGCGACCACGCAATTCGGAACATCGAGAATCATCTTCATATGAGAGCTTCAAGCATCTGGGACCTTAAGGGCTTTAAGGGGGTTAAACCCTTTCAAGGTTCGCAGAGTAGCATCAAGTTTACTTAGCCTGGGTTTGACCGGGAAAAGAAAGTGGTTGCTCAGTTTAAAAGAGGCCTGAAGTCAGACTTGCGATCTAGAATGGCTGCCCCGCTGGCTGACATTCAATTCTGGCCTCACGTGCGGGAGAACGATTTGATAACTCGGGCTCTACATATTGTTGAGTCGGTGCAGGTGGAGTTGGACAAGGAACAGGCTGTTACGGTCTTTAGCGCCCAAAGCCAGGGCCCGCAATGCTATAATGCTACACAGGGGAGACCCCAGCAGAACCAGCAGCGGCCACAACAGCAGAGCCAGAATCAAAATCAGAACCGTAACCAGGGTTATCAACGTAACGATGAACGGCCACCACCACGTCAGGCTATGGGAAGGTGTTGGCACTGCGGTCTGAGGCAACAACAGTGCCCAGACTACCTGCAATCCCTGAACCAGAACGATCAGGGTCAGAACCAAGCACGGGGTAATACCCATACGCAGTACCAGGTACAGAGGACAGGAGGGTAACCCCCCTGCCCGGAGCCGCTATGATCAAGACCAGAGGAACCAAGGGCTGAGGAATCAGGACCAGCGTAAACAACAGGACCCACAACGACAACAAGGTCAACAGGATCAGAGGAGTCAACGACAACAACCGGTAAGACCCCGCTCAATTAGCAGGGGTTATGTAGGCAGTATGTAGGTTATGTACGAAGGTTTCCCGGAACCGGCAAACGCGAATGCGGGGCGCCGGCAGTAGGCCTGGACCCGTGTCCCGCACCGACAAAACCGTCTGGTGAAATGGTCTGTGCGGTACAAGCCTTTGTTGTTACTTATTCTAACCTTACTAATAAGCCTAATAATGAGCCCTATTGGAATCACGGAGGATTATGGAGTAGTGACTCGGAAAGTGAGTACGAAGGAGACGACCCCCTTCCTACACGGGACCAGGAACCGGTGTGCTTGTATTTGAATAAAGACACGAATCGGGATGTGAACCCATGGAAATGTCCCTGTAAAACCTGCAAGCAAGTACGTAGACGGGCTGAATGGTTCCCGGAAGAGAAAGTGGTCCTCGCAAATGGAGGCTTTCCAGACGGAGGTGATGTTGTCTATGATGGCGAAGGTAACCTTCGGCCATATAAATATTGGAACGGATGGCGTAAAGAAGTGAAACCTTTCGGTGATGGAGGAGCTTCCCAACGTAATGTCCGATATAATAGGCGGTGGAAGCGTGCACCTCTGGTACCGAATGGAATATGCTCTCTACAGTGCGTAAAGCCGTGAAGTGGCAGGAAATACTGCGGTTATGTCAGCTCAGACTCGTGCTAGGCAACCTGGCGCGGGCACAACCCGCAGGCAAAGGAAGACATCTACCTCGAAGGAAGTCCAAACAGACCCTATCGAGGTTATTAGGCCACTACAACAATGGACGTCAACTCGAACAGAGAACCAATCGAGAACTGGGGCTAATCGCAAAAGCCCTGGGGAAAACTAGGCCCCTGTAAATGGGGAGCAAGCTAAAAGCCCTGGAGAAAACCAACCCACAGGTACTGGGCTTTCAGCTGTAAGCACTGGGGAAACCCCAGTGTCAGAATTGGCCGTTACCACGCGGGCGGTGCCGGAAACGGCCATCCCTACGAAGAAGCCGCCCAGTATAGTAGTTACTGGGGCTTCTCCACCCAAACGGCCGAGCTCCTAGAAACCATGGTCAACAGCGAATAATCCTAGCCGGAGAGAGCTAACGGAAACCGATGTCTCGGACGATGAATCTAGCAACTCGGGATTAACTCTAGCACCGGTCGAAGTTCATAGGACTGGAGCTACTCCGGTAACACCTTTGAAATTGCGCAAGGACACCCAAGGAGAATGGGAACAGGTAGATAAAGGGACGAAGCGCCAGAAAACGTCGGGGCAATCCGGTATACCTACCCATAACAGGTTCGCCCTGTTAGAAACCCCGGAGTATGCAACAATCCGACAAGGTTGGACAGCGGTTAATCAAGCCGTCCAACAAGCGCACGTTGTTGCTCAGTCTATCGGTGAACAAACAGTCCATACGTCATCGTGGAGGTCAAAAGTATTAAGACTTTAGCTTTGTTGGACACAGGCGCTAACATTTGTTTATTGTCTAAGCAATTTTTTGACCAAATTAATGTTAACGGACGGTTTCACTTGGATGTAACCAAAGCTACTAAAGTGGCCACGGCGGCCGACGATCGTAGCCTCGCTAGTTTGGGTACGGTTAAGATCCCTTTTAAGTTACATGGTATTTGGTACGAATACACCTTTAATGTGACGAAAGGTCTACAACAGGATTTTATTATTGGCTACGACTTTCAAGCAGACCATAACTGGGTGGTCTTTCCACTCCAGCATATCCTGTTGTGTGATAAGAAGAAAGTCCCGTTGCTTACACCAGGTGACCTGCAAGCTCTAGCCAATAGGTTCAGTATTGCGGTTTCATGCACAGTGTATTATTGCGTACGAGAGACTCGTAAATTGCCTCCGCGTTCGGAAGTCATGATACCTGTCCGTTGTTGGCTTGAAGGCGCCGCCAAACCTGCCGTGATTTTCGAACTATCAGAAGATATCTTAACTGACTATGAGGTCTATCCTGTGCCTGGGGTTTTGGAAGTCTCCCCCCAAGTCAACTATATTAAGGTTTATACCCCATTAGATACGACAACCGAATTGCCTAAGGGTCTACCCCTGGGACAAGCCGAGCCGGTCACCACGGTTACAGAGCGACAAGGGTTTCGGTATGCCGCCGAATTAGGCGTTAACTTTGCACAAATGCATCCTCATTTGGCTAGTTGGGCGACCCATCCAGCCACCCGCCTAAACGAGAAAGAACTGCGCCATGCCCTCGAGGAGGTCGAGAAATTGGAACCTTATCACCCAGGTGACGCGGTACCTATGGTCAATAGTGTGGGTAATGCAATACCAGTTCCAAGGTGGGTCGACCCCACGGTGTGCGTTGCCGAGGCCGATCAGGTATGGGGCCATGAGGAACCACCAGCATTAACCGAAAAAGGCCTACAGGCCTTTAATGATATGCACTATTCTGCTGATGAAATGACTTCTCAGCCTATGCCATCACTGGAGGACCGCCAACAATTTATTGATGAGAACGTGGACTTTGATTCTATGATTCTCGACGATGAAGGTAAAGCGAAACTAAGGGATATACTAGTTGATTTTTATGATGTGGTCGCTAGACGGGGCAACCCGGGCCGGACCAAAGTAGACCAACATGTGATCGACACTGGTAAAGAAGGGCCAGTTAAAGGCAGATCTTATCGGTATAATCCCAAAGATAAGGCGGAAATTGAGAAGCATATACGGGCAATGCTGGATGAAGGGGTCTGCTCCCCTTCTACTAGTCCGTGGTCCTCCCCATGTATCTTGGTCGGCAAGAAGGACGGGACCACACGTTTAGTCATTGATTATCGCCGGCTAAACAAAATCACTAAGAAGGATAATTATCCATTACCCAAAATTGACGAAATCTTGGATCAACTCCAAGGTGCAGTTATCTTTTCGACTATTGACCTAGCAGCAGGGTATTGGCAGGTGGAAGTATACCCAGAACATAGAGAGAAAACGGCCTTCGTGTCCCATATGGGCCTCTTCCATATGAATGTCATGCCGTTCGGGTTGTGTAACGCTCCCGCAACATTCCAACGCCTAATGGAAAAGGTTTTGACTGATTTGTCCGTGTATATTGATGATGTTTTAATTCCATCCCCAGATCAGGACGTTCACTTGGAGATGATCAGGTCGACCCTGACTCGTCTGCGCGACAATAGATTACGTATCAAGCTCAAGAAATGCTGTTTTGCTCGTGAATCAGTCCCCTTCTTGGGCCACTACGTGGGCCGTAACGGCATCAGCGTGGACCCCGATAAGGTTAAAGCTGTGTCACAGCTTAGGCCACCAAAGGATGTGAAGGGTATTCGATCTTTACTAGGAATGTGCGGCTATTATAGACGTTTTGTACTCAACTATGCTAAAGTTGCCGCCCCTTTAACGGACCTACTTTAAGAAAGGAGTGCCTTTTGTTTGGTCTGAAGCTTGTCAACATGCATTCGAGGAGCTGAAACGGCACTTGACTCAAGCTCCAATATTAGCCTTTCCCGATTTTGGCAAAACTTTTTACGTATCATCTGATGCTAGTAAGCAGGGTTTTGGTGCTATTTTGGAACAACAATTCTCGGTGCCACGTAGCATGGATAACCCAATGGATCACGGGTGCTACATGAGCGGCCAGTTGCCTATGCTAGTAGAACCCTGACTCAGGGAGAGAAGGGTTACTCCGCAACGGAGATGGAAGCATTTGCAGCCTTATGGGGTTGCCAGAAATTCAGGCATTACTTGTCATGCAAGCAGTTTATTCTCCGAACCGACCATCAAGCAGTCAGGGACCTGTTAAATAATATCAAGGCTCTGGGTCAAGGGAAGTTAGCCAAATTCGCGCTAAGCATGTTAGAATTTGATTTCACCGTGGAATACCGACCGGGTCGGGAGAATGTGGGCCCGGATTGTCTGTCTAGACTAGACCCAGTCGACGAACCAGAGGATAGCGAACATGAAGCAACGGCGGCTATGTATCCACCTCAAGTGTACGCCTTGACGGCGGCACTCCCTGCGCCACCTACCCTGCTTACTTGGAAACGAGATCTTCGTGACTAAGAGGAATTTGCAATCTTGTTGGATTTCTTGGAACAGAAGAGGTTACCGACGAACCGACAGGAAGCACAAGAGGTGAAGAAGTTACGATCTACATTTTTTATTAGAGATGGAATGTTATATCGCTGGCATCTGAATAAACATGCTGAGCGCAGAGGATTGCCATTTCCTACTGTGGTAGTACCTAAGATCCAGCGAGAGCAACTCTTGCAGGAGGTTCATTCTGATTTCACAACGGTGGTCATCGGGCTCATCAAAATGCAATGGCCAGCCTGGAAACACGCTATTGGTGGCCGCGAATGTACCAAGATTTAGAGGACTATATTGCTCAGTGCAAGCCCTGTGCGAAGTTTAATCAAGGACCACGTAGACATCAAGCTACAATGCAGGATACGGTGGTGGTACGCCGACCGTTAGACGTTGTGGCCATGGATGTGATGCACTTTACACAGAAGGAAACTAATAGAGGCAATACATGTGTGCTGTGTATAGTTGATTACCTCACGCGTTACGCGGAGGCTTTCGCTATGCCCAACGAGCGGGCTGAAACTACTGCATATTGGTATTTCAATGGCTTTGTTGCACGTTGGGGCGTTCCTGCACGTGTCCTAACTGATCAAGGAGCGAACTTTATGTCTGTCTTTTTAAGAGCATTGGTGGATGCTAGTGGTTCTGAGAGACTCATAACTACTGCATATCATCCTCAAACGAATGGCGTAGTGGAACGTTTCAACCGGACAATACGTAGCCTGGTTGCCAAGTACGTGAATTGTTTTCAGTCCGATTGGGACGACTATCTGCCGGGGGTGCTGTCCATCTACAGAGCAACGATTCACAGTGCCACGAAGGAAACACCTCATTTTCTGATTACAGGTAGAGACTACCGGTACCCGTTGGATAACTTCTTTTAACTTCCTGGTGAGGAAAGCACGACTCAGAATTATAGTGATGCACGTAGCCAGTTACTGGCCCGGATGAATGAAGCCTGGCAGTTAGCTCATGAAGCCTTACAAGAGGCAGCACTGGTTAATAAGGAAAGGTACGATTTGAAAGCTACACCTGTTGAGTATAAACCAGGCACGCTGGTTATGCTTAATATTGAGAATAAGAATGTACCTACAGGCTTGAGTAAGAAGTTACGGCCTAAATATGAAGGACATTATCGTGTGTTGGACAAGATTTCTGTAACGAATTATCGTATTGCTCGCACTAATGGGTTAAGTGACCCAGTGGTGGTTAACATCAATCGGTTAAAGCCTTTTGTAGACGCCCCAGTAAAATTGCCAGTCGTGACGCTGTAGGCAACCTACAGTGTACGTATTATGCAGCATTAGTTTTTGTAATAGGCCTTGTGCAACACAAGGGCCCTTGTGATTGTATAGTAATATGTATTGAATTTTTCTTTTAGGGAATTCCTATTTTTTGTATTACCTAGGGTTTTATTTCTAACAATTGGTGTCTGCATTATTTGTGTTGTATAATCCCTTAAATAGGGTGGGGTTTAAATTTTTCTTTTGGCCTCCTTTATGATTTATTGTTTTCGGTGTAAAGCGGGGTTTTCTTTCTCTACTTACTTCTCTTTCTTCAACCCTTAAACTTATGGCTGTAAAAGCTAGCCAAAGGTTTTCTTTTCCCTCTTATCTTCCCTAACAGGGGGATTCTCTTACTTTTATCTTAAAAATTTACCTACGGGGTTTTTCTCCTAGTTCTAAGGGATTGTCTTTCGTTGCAAATTGTTAAGGAGGCCCTATCATATCCCCCCTATATATATATATATATATATATATATATATATATATATATATATATATATATATATATATATATATATATATATATATATATATATATATATATATATATATTTGCCTATGCGAGATATATGTTCAACATTGCGTATGCACGTGGGCGTGCCTATCCGAGGTATCCTCGGATAAGCATCCTCGGATAGTTAACATGGGGAATGCACGTGGGACTGCCTATCCGAGGTTACCTCGGATAGTGATCTCGGATAGTAATGCCTATGCGAGGTAAAAAATTATTTTTTAATTACTAATTAGCTTAATTAATTAGACTGAGCTTATGCTAAAAAAATGGCTTAGGCTTAGACGTGTAAAAGCACGCTCTCGGTAAGCCTAACACGCTCTCGGTAAGCCTAGGCGCTGCCGCGGAGGGAACGCGTTATTTGGGCGTCCTCGCTTAGGGGAAGTTTAATATATATATATATATATATATATATATATATATATATATATATATATATATATATATATATATATATATATATATATATATATATATATATATATATATATATATATATATATATATATATATATATATATATATATATATATATGTTGCATTGAATGTGTACAATCATTGAATGTATACATTCAATGGCCACATCATTGAATGTGTACATTCAATGGCAAAGTTATTGAATGTGTACATTCAATGATTATTGTCATTGAATGTATACATTCAATGATAAACTTATTGAATGTACACATTCAATGACCTGAATCATTGAAAGTGAAACTTGAATTTAAAGTTCTAAGCAACTTAAATATCTATAACGAACCAAAAATTTTTTGTCTTCGATTTTGCTGAAAAGTTGCATATATGGACTTGCATTTCTTATCTAATCAGTAATCAGTAAATGTGTATGAAGACGTGTATTTCTCACGTAATCAGTAATCAGTAGTCTTGTGCAACGGAAACTAACTTACTGATTACTGATTTTTTCCCTTAGTGCCACACCCCAGTTGCTTTCGCGATGAGGGGTAGTGCCATACCAAATTTTGTACTGGGTCCACGGTCCACGGTATGGCACTGAATAATTGCATATAGCAATTACCCGAGGCATAGGCAAGGCTACTGCCGATGCAGAAGTGGCCACGCTGCTTTCCCTGCATCGTGGTCACCCGTTAGCTCCATTCAAAGGGGTTTCCCCCCATGACTGGCCAACTCCTTGAAGATCTCGGATAAGTACAGAATTTGTACTACAAAGAAAAATACTAGAAACTACTAGAAAAGAAAAATGTACAAATTTTTATTGCAAAAAATAGGAAAAATAAGAATTTTCGATAAAAACCTGATCGCAATACAAATAGTGTATGCTTCAGTGCATATACTGGGTGTGTGTCGGTGTGTCTGTTTCTAACCTGTGTATGTGTAGTACTTTTTCTTTTTCTCCCTTTACGTAGGCTAATTGTAGGTAGGTCACCCTCTTCTGTGTGTGTAGTTTTCCTTTTCTCCTTTTTCTATTTCTTCTATCACACTTATCATGCTTTCACCTTCTGTTAGTTTTCGCACTTTTTCTGAGGTCTATTTTAGATTCTAGTTGCTGCTTGAATGCTTGGTCGGTTGATTTCAGTGGACGGGTGCATGAGTGCTGGGCGTAAACCAGGGGTTGCCCGTCAGCTGGAATTCATTGAAATGGCGTTTAATTTTTGGGGCTTTTTCGTACAGAAATTGGTTGTGTGACGGCCACAATAAGGCTGCCTTGTTGTGCTCATCTGCCTGATCCACTGAAGATAGGGTCACTAGTCTAGGTCATTTCTTGCTTTGCCACATGTTAACCGTGTGCTGCTTTTATAATTTCAGATTTAATTTCGCTTGTGATTTGAGCTGCTGCGTTACGATTACTACTCTATTCTTAACAACGAACATTTTGTGATTATTACCTCGGATCGGACCATTCATTACTTGAGTGAAAGATTTACTAACTGCTCGTGGACAATTTTGGTGAAACGACTCAGCTAACTTGGATATTTGGATTGCCCCAGTTTATGGGCAGTCAATTTACATTTCGGGTACAGAAAGATTTTCCGGAAAGACAGTCTCCTGTCCCGAGAGATCCCGGTGACCTCGACGATTTGGACGAATACCCGATCCCAAATCAGAGATTTTGGGACGTTGTGACACTGATGGACAGACCGGAGGAAGAACAGCCTCCCGAGGAGGAAATGGACCAGCAGCCCGGTCCGAGTCAGCGACCGGCGGCGACCGCAGGGTCTGGTGAGGATCAGCAACAACAGAGCTTTGATGTCACCGGAATTCTGGGAATTTCGATCACTCGTGCATCAGACCTGCCAGCGACTGGCACGGCTGGTGGCGAAACGGATCAACAGGTACCCACTGGCGACCAGGGGTCTGCTAATGTAGATTCACAGCAGATGAAGGTCCTTTTGAAGAGAGCCGGTACCGCTGCCTTACCTAGTCCAGCTTCGGTACTGTCTGACCCCGGTGATCAGCCTACTTTGCCCACTCCCCCACTTCCTACCATCAGCGAAACGCAACCTGGCCCGAGCCAGGCTGCTGTCAGTGCCAGTAGGTCTATTCAGAACTTGTTAGATCCCATGACAAATCCCAGCCCATTGACCAGAACCGTGACGGTTCCTGGTGGGTTTAATCTTTTGGGACTTGCAGCGTCATCAGCATTACAGCAGGAGGGGCAGCAGCAAGCTGATGCGTCAGCCCAGATGGAAACATCAGATAAGGAGGAAACCTCCTCACAGCTCGAGCGCGACGCTAGAGCACGAGCTGGCGCCGATTTCGAGGACATTTCAGACGAAGAAAAGGAACCGGACGACCTGTTTTCAGAAGGAGACCAGCAGGCCGATAAGGATGATGACGCGGCCTCTGACGACATACGCATTTTGGAGGAAGTTCATGGGGACGAAGAGGTAGTGGAAGGACAATCGCAAGGTATGGACATTGACCGGGCAGCTGCTGCCGTTGCAGATGCTGCTGTGGCAGGACTTTACATGGCACCACCTGCACAGGCTGGGGTGGTCCCTCCAGTTCCTCGTCTTCGACCTTTGACGACGGAATTATCCAGAAAGGCCGCAAGATCAAGTTGAGTTACAACCAAATGCGGAGCTAGTGGAGCAGTTGAATGCGGCGGTAGCCCGGAGAGTTCAAGATTACATTCCATCGGATGGTGAAGGCTTCCCAGAGGAGGATGAAACCCCTGCCTCGGCTTCCTTGGTACTGCCTGACCGTGACGGTAGGCACAAAGAGGTACAAATTGTTCCGCATAAACCACCGGTGTCGAGACAGCGAGGGTCTCCTCGCCCACCTCCATTGAGTCAACCTGGTACTAGTCAGCAACGAGACGCGCGACGCGACTCAAGGGAGAGACGGACCTCACCGGATTTTCTACGGTTACCAGATTCCCCTCCCAGATCTCGACCGCCATAACGAGTGTATACAAGCAAACGATACTATCAACAGACAGCAGCCTCGAGACCAGTCGCGGTCAGACGCGGCAAAGACGCGCAGCCAACCAGCAGTGACTACTCAGAGTCGGTTCGGTGCAAAGCCTCTTCCGACATGGCTGGACCCGGCAGCATTGTATAGGAAGGCTCAGGCACAGCCTCGGCCTGGCCCGGTGTGGGCACATCCTGACCATGAATATATGCCACCTTTACCGGCAGAGTACTCGGGAATGCAGGAGAGACAGGAGGACGTGACGCCCTCTACATCCCAACAGGATCGTGAACAGGAGGCAACACCACCCAAAAGACCCAGGACGGTCTCATCAGAAGAAGAGCGGGAATTAGGAGAACCTATGAAATGTTTCCCGCATATCCAGGACCCTATGGACTTGCTTGATGTTGACCCCAGCATAATGGAAGCAGTCCGTTTGGTACAGCGAGAGGAGCGGGTTTAGGCCTCGGCCGTGACGGCCCCACCGGGTCTAACGCAGGTCCCTGCTCCGCCAGGAATCCAAGCGGCTCCAGCCGTAGTGTCGGCACCCATTGCAGGACCTTCGGGTTCGCAGCCCCATCAAGAGTCAGAGGGAGTTGCTCCCACGGGGGCTCAACAAGTTCAGCAACCCAGTGGTGCAGAACACCCGTTGCTACAACAGATGCCGTCGGCAGAAATTTTACATCAGATCGGATTGACTCCTGCGGGTTTACGAAACTATGCCTCTTGAAGTGTGGCCTATGTTCAGTCATTTTGTGCAGGCGTTGACTCACTTGACGGCTAATGGCCGCATTGGGCCTTCACGTCATACTTTTAATCCCGTAGCCATGTACCATCTGGCCCCAACACCTAACCCTCAACCGACGGGACCTAATGACCGGTTCATAGTGCCCGAGCACGTGGCAGTTATGGACACACGTCAGACAGCAGAGACGCGGAGAACTGGGACGACCCAGGTTCGGCAATTTATAGTGGTGCCTATGTTGGATCGCACAGCGGCAGGAATTGATACTACAGCGTATTTGAGCGCTATTCAACAGGGTTTGCCCGTACATTGGCAAGTCATGGAAGCCTATTTGCCCGGCTTACCGTGGTTCCGTCAAGTCATGATGTGGCGCGACGCCAATAACGTGGTCCACATGTCACCGTTACACCTAGTTGCTACGGTCAATCCCTTAATACCAGGGGACGAATACTTCAGTCAGGTGACGATGTCTTTGGTGCTGTCCCCTGAAGACCAGCAGGAGGCCGAGCGAGTTCGCGACGAACTGGACATTTTAATGATTCCACCTTGTCCTACGCTGCATCAACGAGGACAGATTTACCGAGGATCTCGTGCGGCTGGTATGCCTATGCCTTTGTCAGCAGCAGTTCCGTGGGGAGTGCGCACTAACTATGCCCCTCGCCCACAAACGCAGCATATGGCTGCGAGTGTAGTGACTATAACTTCAGCGACCCCGGTCATGTTGGCTCTGCCCATTCCGTCCACCCGAATTTTTCGACCTGTCCCATCTCAAGGTACGGCTTATGCAACGCCTGTGACAACGGCTTCGGTCAACTATCCACCGCGGTTCGGAGCACCTCCGACCGGACCCTTACCTTCTAGACTGGAGGAAAGAAGGGATAGTTCTACATCGTCTCGTGCATCAGGGTATGCAGTGCCACCGCCAAAGAAATGGACGCAGGACCGCGACGGTCGCCGAACAATTGGTGACGATTATGGTGCTTTCGCGTCTAGACAAGCAGGATACCAGCGAAGGGATCGTTCGGATTCACGAGGTTCGGACTACTATACCTGTCGGGACGATTTGGGACATGACTCTCGGTCCAGAGACAGAAAAAGACGCGACGAGGAAGATCACAGACCATCCACCAGCTATCAAGAGTGGAGGCCGCTGCGGCCTACCCAGTCCCAAGGCCCTCAGTATAATGGCCGCGGCCTCCCTGCCAAACCGCCATCACGAGGTCATAAATCAGTTTTCTCACCTAGAACGGCGATGGCACAGGGGCCTCAAATCCCTGGCGATCAACGACCAAGTACTAGTGGATACAGGACGGATTCCTATAATTGGAAACCAGCGTCAGCCCCTGTGGAGTACAGACGTCGTGACGACGATCAGTACGGTTCCTATCGATCACGATCATCTAGCCGACAGCGACAGGCCCGGGTCTACCCTGAGGAGCCACCGCATAGGAGGAAAATGGCACCATTGCCACCTTTTGGAGTTCCAGCTACATACGAACAGGTTATGGACGTTCAGCGTAAGCGGCGGGAAGCTTCCCATCCTTCCGGGAAATTCTGCACGAGCAGCATATCATTGCAAGGCGCAATCAGTTCGGTAAGAATTTGCTGCATGGTCATCAGGATCCCGTTTACCCGCCATTCCAGTTGCAACAGGCATACCCGGAACAGGTTGGCCACCTTGCAACCCCTGCTCCGGCAGTCAACTGGCAAGATTTCTGGGGCAGATGGCAGGGACAACAGCTCCCAGTAGCCATAGGCAGAGAAACGCCTCACCCAGCATTGGTGGCCTTACGTCAGGTGGTCTTACAATGGTTTCTGAATGTGAGCCAAACACCTGTGACCATGTCTATGGAACTTTTGGACCAACTGAAACAAATGTTTCACGAAGATTACCCGGAGCTGTACCGGTATTTTACAACAGATGACCGTCGTACACCGGATCGCTCAGTAATTATAGTAACATGGAAGTTTCTGGCTATAAACCGATCACCCTACGAAGATCCGGAACCGGAGGTAGAGATCTTTAAAGTGGTGAACTCCGCTGTATGGGGTCACGCGGAGCTCCTCCGTCGGTGTGTCCCGGCAATGACACCTTATGCGCATGTCTTCTCCTGCCCAGCTTCAAGGAGATTTCGAGATGTGTACTGCGCAGCGGTCCAGGAACTGGATCGAATGGAAGCGGTGCGAAGAGCCTTTTGGTATTAGTATCAACCACCCATGCAGGGTATTCGGTTGTTTGGTCCACGGGAGTTTCTGGTCCCTTATTTCCGACATTATTGCCAGAACTCATACATGCATTCCGTTGAGGGCGGATTGTGTACGGCTCAAGAACCCGGCATTGTTTTCCCTATGCTGGAATACATCTATCAGTACCGGAAAAGCGACTTTGCCTGTCATGGGGAGGCGTTACGCTATATCACCCTTGACCCTAACCGGCTGGGCACTGAGATCAAAGTGGCGGTGCGACAGCGACACCGTCTGGGGGTGGAACCGTATTCCTTTGCTGTGGATACTTGGCAATGCGGTTACCAAGTACGAACCATGTGTCGCATTCATTGGGATACGTTCTACCAGTCCGCTGAGCTACGGGAGTACATGTTACGTCATCCAGCGGCCCTCTATGGCGAAGCCTCAGGCGAGACGTTTTGGGGCTTTCGACCGGCCTTGCCGGCTCAGTTAATTGTTCGTGGAGTGGAAGATCTCCAACACGAACAGTTTGACCAGTGGTTCCAGCGTGAGGCATGGTTTAGCGGAGCGTCTATCCATGACACCTATTGGACCGAAATCCTTCTCTGGTTTACCCAGGGAGGACCACAGGACTTCTACACGGATTGGCAAGCTCGAACCCCGCTTCCACAGACGGAATACGACGAGTTCATCCAGGTCATTCGGAGACGGATGGAACATGCACGCGAGAACTGGGAAAATGGTAGAATGGCCCCACCATTCTTCGGAGTGGATAACCCGCCAACGGAATTGAGAGCGGCTGCGCTGCGCATGCCGGTGAATCGCCAGGGAGAATTTATCGCCGGGTTGGCACCGCCTGGACAGGAGAATAATGCCTACTGGCCTTGCATTTGCGTAGCATTTTTGCATTTGCGTAGCATTTGCGTAGCATTTGCATTTTTGATCCCTCCGCCCCCCATCGCGCTGGCTCCCGCCTCCTAATCGATCGCCAGAGACCGGTTTGGAACCGATTCTAAACATTTCCCTTGCCCCCCAGTTACTACCAGCGACTGGTGTAACTTTACGTAATTAGCTCAACTTACCGCGACGGTATAGTTATAGCTTAAATCCCCTTTCCCTATCACTGTCACGGCGGACGTAACATCATTACGACGGAGGTATCATTATGACGGCGGAGGTCACCTGTATTATATCATTCCATCAATCCAGCGGCGGTCCCATCCTGTATCATTGCCTTTCCAATCCTTCCATCTATATTGACTTTTATCCCTGGATCTGACTTTACCTCAATCATGGACTACCTCTATTTTGGACTATTATTACCCGGATTTGATTACCCAAATTATGAAGCTTGCCATATGAAGACGTATTGCTCAATTTAGAAGCCTATTTGCCGATTGTGACGACCCGATGAAGACTAATTTTTGCTCAATTTTTGCCTTAATTCCCGATTTGTGCCATTCCAGCGATATGGACGCTCTACTGTAAATAGATTCATTCCCTAAAGAAGACGATTCCCTATTTAGTGACTTTTAACTAGTTTATTTTTGTGCTTTAAATATACATATACATGTACGTATTTTATTTTTGTGCCGTATTTTTGTGGTGTTTCTAACATATAAAAGTTTAACCTTTTTCCGAACTTTATTCTAAATTTTAGAATTTCTTTATTTACCTACTTACATTTTACCATTTTCTGGAGCTTTCTTATCTAAAACATTAGAATTTTTAACCAATTCTTTAACTTTTTACCATTTTCCTGGAGTTTTATCTTAAAAATTAACCAAAATTTTCTGTATTTTGTAGTGATTTTGACTGTGTCCTATGCATAATGTTGCTTTTATATGTGATCCGCTGTATAGTTTTATGTGTCCTGTCAGTATTTTGTTTGCTTTAATCATTTAACCAAAGTTCTGTTCAAAAAGTTTTACTGAAACAGGGCTTATTCTTTTCTTGAAATTTTCATTTTCGTATTTTTATTAACGGGTTTGATTGCGGGTTCTGTGTCTTTTAACTAGTATTGTGTAACCTGACGCAACGTCAGAAGATGTGTGACGCACCAGCCATGTCCCAATTCGTACCCTTTACAATTCGTACCCCACATTTTTATCAAAATCGTTTTAGTACCTATGTCTTTTAGTTGTCCCAACGGTTCCTGTCCTTATTTGTACCTGTTATGTGCTCTTTGTAAAAAATTTTTTCTTGGTTAAAATGTCAGTTTTGTTTCCCACTCCAGAGCGCCAAAGTAGTTCCAGAATTATATGCCCATATTCTATTGTAAGGCCTGCACGCGCGGTTGGGAGGATCTTCTCCAAAATTCTTATTTTAAGGGACTTCCTACTAATATTTTAAATAGTGTTTCGCGTTTTTAGTAACTCTAAGACTCCATTTTAACCCCTCCTAATTTAATTTATGTTATTTCCATAGTACCACGAGGGTACTTGGGGACTCTCCGTACCCTTTTGGTCCTTTTTATACATGCTTAAGCATGTTTAGGGTTACTTTGTAACTCTTTTAATTTAATTTAATACCTATATTTTACTCTGACTCCACAAACTTACTCCTACTTACACGCGAAACACTGGGACTAAATTCATTTAATTATCCATTCCCCTAAATTACTTTATTAATTACATTTTGCTTTTTGCAGGAGATCCGAAGGGAACTGAGTTAGCGATGCGAGCCCCCCACCCACCCAGCCGGAGATGGCGCACCCTAAATTTGGCGGGAGGTTACCTCCGTACCCTAGCTTGAAGAGACCCAGACGAAGCTGACATTTGGGTTCTTATTTTGTTTACTTGGTTTTCTTTTTTATACAGGTACAAGATCCCCGCCGTTGCGGCTGGAGGATCATGGGTTGCCCATTCACGCACCGTCCCGTGGCATTAATATGGCAGTTTCCCATGCGTGTTTTTATGGCTGGTCTTTACTACTCTTTTGACGCCATGTCATCTTTATTGTGTTTCTTATTTAGTCAAGTCTAGTTTAGCTTTGTATTTTTGCATTTCTTTTTGTGTTTTGACTTACTTGTTGAGACCCATTTACCAAAATTCAGTCAAAAATTTTCACTGTTGGGTAAATTTCTTCCTTCTTTTTGGTCTATGTTGTCCCTCGCAGGAGCTCGGGCGGTAAACCCTGGGGAGATGTAATAGGGAGACGTTGCGTCTGTCCCTTTTGTGAGTTGAGTGTATATTGTTAGTGAGTTTATTTTAATGTGAAATTATAGTGAAAATGATGGTTTTAGTGAGGAATGTGTATTGTGTGAAATTGTGTTGAGATTGGTGTGAAATTGATCATTTTCTATGCTAAAATGCGTCATGTTTTATTCAGCCCACTTCGCTGCTAGGTGGCGCTGCTTGTCTTTTGAAAATTCTCTGGATGCGCTCTGGGCGTCTCGTCTGCAAAGGGGGTCTCAAAATTGACCAATCAAAATTCACCAGGCTCCTCTCTCAGCATCTCTCTTAAAAACCAGTCAGTCTTAACTTTTTCTTTTACGTGTGCGGTCGTGTGTTTCAATTATTGCTCCCCTACTTTCTTATTAGCTGTGAAAATTTTGGTGGGGATTTTTTGGTCTTGGACCTCCTTACGGTTCGAAAAAATTTTTTGTCTCCGATTTGGCTGAGAAGTTGCCCTTGGGGTAAATCGGTACTTATAAAGATGGGGGGGGGGGGACAAAAACTTTGCCTTGGTCCCCCTTTATGGTTTGAAAATTTTTTTCTCAGATTTGGCTGAGAAGACAAGGTGCCTCAAGGGTAAATCGAGGTCGCTGATTTCAAAAATTGAGTCTGGAGATCCGATCCAATCAATCGATCGATAAGTAGTAGAATCGATCGATGAAAATCGATCAAAAATTTTTTGTGTCCGATTTTCACAAAAAGTGCCTATAGGGTAATTCGGGGGCGCTGATTCCGAATCGGCAGTCGAAATTTCATAAAAATCGATCGCTCGCCCGCAAAAATCGATTTTTATCGATTTTTCAAAAATTCAACAAAAAAGTAGGGGGGGAAGAGGTCGAGTTGGGGGTGCATCCCCCGCACAGTTTCACCAGAAATTTTGGTTGGGGGAGGGGTAAGCATAGGTGTGGCTGGGCAAAAAATCTGGGGGGGCATAGTTTCCACAGGGGGTGGTTGGGGGGGTATCCCCCCAAAATTTTCGACCAACTTTACCCCCCCCCCCCCCAGATTTTTTGACTATCCCTCCCCCCACTTTTGGTTGCCCCCTTCGAACCCCCCCCAGCATTTTTTGGGGCCAAAAAGTTAGCTAAATTTGCTAAAAAGTGGTCATTTTTTGAAAATTTTTTTGAAAATTTTGGCTTAAAATCGGTTTAAAACGGTGTAAAAACGCCTAAAACGATAAAAACAAGCCTTGTTTTAACAAACAAAAGCGTTAAAATACAGAAAATTTTGCATTTTTTGAATTTTCTGAGGTCCGAATTTTGGGGGGGAGGGTTCGGGGGGGGGTACTCCCCACCACATTTTGGGGGTCGACCACCAAATTTTCGAAGTTTGCCCCCCCCAACCAAAATTTCCAGGGAAACTATGGGGGGGGGGGTTCCGACGGAGGGTGGGGGACCCCCCTAAATTTTCGATTTTATGCCAGTTTTGGCCACATTTTGGCCAAAAATCTGGGGGTCACTAGCGTAGCCAGAAAAAAATTTCGGAGGGGGGCAAGCCAAAATTTCTCTGAAATTAGTGCTGAAACGGAACTCTGTAGAGTTCGATTTCAAGTGCAAGCTGGCATTTTTCAGATATTTTCGTGTAAAATTAGCGCCGCAGGCGAAATTTTTTGGAAATATTTATTCAAATCCCTATCTGTTGTTAAAATTTTTTCTTTCGCCTCCGATTTCGGGGGGGGGGGCATGGGCATGCCCCCCTCGCCCCCCCCCCCTGGCTACGCGCCTGCTGGGGGTGGTAGCAAAAATCTGAAAATCTGTGGGGGGGGGTCGCCAAAATTTGTCATTTTGGTGGGGTGGTCGGTCCCCCTAACACATCTATGGGGGTAAGCTCTGGAAATTTGGTGCTTGACCCGCGAAATGTGATGGGGGTACCCCCCCAACCCAAACCCCAAATTGGGACCGCAGAAAGTCCAAAAAATAGCCTAAACGTGCAAGATTTTCTGTATTTTAACGTTTTTTCCGTGAAAACAAGGCTTGTTTTGACAGTTTTAGGCGTTGATACGCGGTTTTAAAGCGATTGTAAAGTCAAAATTTGAGAAATGACCATTTTTGGGCAAAATTTAGCTAACTTTTTGGCTCCAACAAGGGCCGGGGGGTTGGATGGGGGTAGCCGAAAGTTATGGGAATGGATGTCGAAAATTTTGGAGGGGGGGCAAAGGGGGTCGAAAGTTTTGGGGGAACACCCCCCAACCCCCCCCCCCCCCTGGTTGAACTATACCCCTCCCCCCAGTAAAAAACTGCAAGAGGTCACTGATTTCAAAACTCGAATCCATAGATCGATTCGATCGATCAAAAGTTCGTCAATAACTCGATTTCGGCAGTACGGATCGAAATTTCGACAGATTGCAGAACGAATTACCCTAGGGGCGGCGTCTCGCAAAAATTGGTGATAAAATGTTTTATGGATTTTGATCGATCGATTCTAGTGATTTTTTTGAAATCAGCGACCTCGATTTACCCTAGGGTAGGGGCAACTTATTTTTGAATTTTTACGCGGACAGAGGACTAGGTTAAAAGAGCACTATTTTGGACCAGCTTCGCTGAACAATCCATATTCGCGGTCGGTCACTCACGCTCCGCTGTACATTTGACGATTATATACTGGCATAAACTCTGCATTCGTCAGCTTTGCAGGCAAACATATGTTCATTTTGAAATATTACGTAAGCTTATAGCCATGGGGGGGGGAACCCACCCCCTTTTGGGGGGGGAACCCACCCGCCTCCTGGACAAAGGGTTGGAGCTATGAGCTCCAAAGCATAACAGAAAGCGCGACTCTTTCTTACCTATGTGTGCGAAGATCAAGTATGGTTCACTCCTGCTCATTTTATGACATTTTGAAAATGACAACTCTACTTTTTGGTCCAACCATGCCAAAATTTTGCAAAAGTTTGGACCGATACCGATGTAACTTTTGACTGGGTTGGGCGAGAAAAGTTTTGCACATATCTGCAATGATGGCAAGTCTTCCTCTTTGCAGACAGCCAAAATTAAATCGTTCCGATGCACCGTTGGTCTGGCACATTGCCAAATGTGGCGGGGAAAAACCCACTTTGGGGGGAAGAACCCATCCAATTTTTTTGAAGAATTTTTTATCAACCAAACGGCTGGGCTTATTCTAGTGGGGGGGGGGGGGTGGGGGCCCCCCAATAAACACCCTTCCCCCCCCCCCAAAAATCGTCCCCCCGCCCCCCCCCAAAAAAAGTGGGTGCCCCTTTTGGTACCAAATTTTGCCCTGAAAAAATCGCTCAGAAGGCCAAATTTTCAAAAATTTTCCGGCTTCGCCGGACATTTTTACTCAGTTTTTGCCCTTTTCAACACTAAATCTGCTTATTTTTGCTATAAAAATCAACTTTTATAGTATATGCCAGAAAAACAGCGCTATTTTTAGCATATTTTTCGAAAAATTTTCGCCCCCCCCCCAAATTCCTTGCCCCTCGGACCTTTGGGGGGGCCCCCCCCAAGAAAAAATCCCTAGAATAAGCCCAGAACAGGGAAACAATTGGACACTATAGCACGGTACTATCGAGGACGCTGCATCATCCTATGGTGTCAGATTTGGATAATTTTGCTTCCCTGGCTAGCTAGGGGCCAAAAACCTTGAAAGTGCCATTTCGGTATTGGAGGACCGAGGACAAGTCCAATTGTGGATTTTAGCAGCGAATTGAACGTAAAAAGCCATTCTCTACTCGATAGACTAACAAGTTTTATCAAATTTCATCGTTTTTAGCATTTTTCAAAAATTGCCCTATGGTTATGTGTTAAACTTTATGGAACCTGTCCGCTTGATGCTGCATTTTCAATGGCACATGAAAACTCAAAAAAGGTGCCTAGATCGGGTTTTTTATTTATACTAGCTAAAAAAGTTGAATTTTACACCGGAAGTGTCAGAATAGCGCTACGACAATTTTTGAGACCTATGAGGGGTGGGTTTTCCCCCATTTGCGTTTTTCCCCCATTGGGTTTTCCCCCCGCTACTTTTTGCATTATATCGGCCTAACGGTACAACCTAGAGAAGTGCAAATGGGCTTAAAAGAAAGATCTAAGTACGCCAAGTACGATGGTATATAAAGTTCTCATCTAGCCCTTATAATAAAAAAGTTCCAGCCAAAATCCGAAAATGTGGGTTCCCCCCATGGCTATACTTCTAGCTTTTTATCCCGCACTATCAGAGTATATCTGCCCCTCCCATATGGTAACGTTTAATACCTAGTACTACGTCTGCTTAAAACCTAATGCCACCCATATTGCATTTTTCATGCTCCATCGGAGCATTTTTATTATTGTATGCATATACGTACGTATATATCCCTACTTGACTTTAACGCAAAGGGCTTTGCTTGGATAATCCGCGAAAGTAGATATATTATGCTGGATCAGGATCAGCATAATTTTTATCTGGATGAGGCTGAAACCGTGTCCATCTCTGTTGGATGCCGAGACTGCTGCGTGCCAAAGTTAGTAATTCTTAAGGATTAAACGTTTTTGAAAATATCAAGTATATATATTTCTATAATTGCTTTGGAAAGGTTTAACGCCTATATACTATATATACCAGCGTTCAACTATATGCTGGATTAGGAAAGTGCAGATTCACGGAAGAACAGTTGCTGCAGATAACTGATTCCGTTGAACGTAGCCTCCAAAGGATGGTGGAACGTCATGATCCTAGTGAATTTCAGAGATCCTCGAAACCGTTTGGATGCTGGCAAAAGCTCCTGCGTGCATCCAGCGATGTTTGAAGAATTGTCTATCTCACAGACAGGGGTGCACTTAGGGGGGGCGGGCGGCCCCCCCCCCCCAAACCAGACGTAGAGGAAAAATTTTAGTGTCCGCGCGTAGCGGACATAACATTCCAAAAATTCTCGAGTCGGCGCGAAATTGAGTTCATTTTTGCTTAATTTACCCTTATCTCAGCGTTTTAAACCTTTCAATAGCAACTTTTTAACATAATATATATAAATTTTGCTCGCCTGCGGCGCTTTTCTAGCTCAATTTTGTTCAATTTTCCGCACTTGCGGCGCTTTTATGGCTTAATGTCTTTAAATTTGTTGCGTTCCAAACTCATTTGATTTCGCATATATACGTACCCAATATATTTCAAATCTTTTAATAAAGGTTACCATTATATATA
>JASAND010026263.1:0-26650 GCA_030248195.1 Trissonchulus latispiculum | reverse complement strand
GGTGTGCAAACCCCTTAATAAGCTTGGCATAGTAGGCACACATCCCTAGAAAAACTCTCCACATCCTTAATAGTCTTAGGTACAGTTAACTCGATAATGGCTTGAATACGATTTTCAAGGGCTCTACCCCCTGATCGAGATAATATGTCCTAAGACGTCACAGACTTTTTGAGGAAGTGACATTTCCCTCTGGATTCATTTTTTAAGATCTGCGAGCGCGCAACAAGTTGATCCGAAAACTTCCCCTTGCATGATTTCAAGATGCTCATCAAATGAACTAGAGAAAATGAGAATGTCATCAATATGGATGATACATTTTTTCCACTGCAAATCACCTAAAATTCTTTCCATACAGCGTTGAAAGTTTCTCGGCGCGCATTTAAAACCGAAAGGCAAAAAGTTATATTCGAATTGTCCATGAAAAGTGTTGAAACTTGCCTTAGCCTTTGCTTCCTCGTCTAGCTCAATTTGATTAAACCCCATCCAAAATTAGATAGTGGAGAAGTACTTGGCACCTTTCAAAGAAGTCATGATATCATCGATTCGAGGAATGGGGTAAATGTCTGGGTCACTAATTTTATTGACTCGTCTAAAATCGACGACACACAAACGTAGTTTCCCTCCCGACTTCGGTACATATATCATGGGCGAACTCCGCGGACTAGTGGAAGGTCTGATTAACCCATATTTCAGCATCTCAGTTAACTCTTCCAGTAATGGTTGTCTTAAATGTACGGGGAGCCTATAGGGAGAGTAGCGTAGATAGGCTTGGCCTCGCCGGTGTTAATCAGAGCTTTAAAGATTTTACACTACACAAAGTCAAAATTGTGCTGAGAAAAAAAAGACTGATTTTAATACAAAAAGTCCCAGAAATTGCCCACATTCACTTTCAGTCAAATTTTCTTTATCGAAAGATATTTCCCGCATAGGCTCGGGTAAATCAGATAGCTCGCATGATCGAATATTCTTGAGAGTATTAACTCGAAAGCGTGACCTCTCCTGAAGGTTTTTCATATTAGTTTTCAATCGGCTTCCCAACTTTACAGATTCCCCGTATTCATTCATAACTTCCTGATATTGAAACAAGGGTTTGTCCTTCCTAAGCTCGTTATAAGGTACTACATGTCCTAACGTAGAGTTACCGTATACAGTGACTTGCTTTCCAGTCTTATTGCGCATAATCACAGGTATACAGCGCGTACGTAAGTTAACCATTGCCGGCAGAGCTTGTACCTCGCTATGATCGGGGTCAAACTTAAGTGAACTGGGTTCAAAACACCCATCGTACTTCAAGGGACCTACACTCTCTACTAACCCAGGAATAGCTACTTCAGAGTAGGGTGGTAACTCAACCTGCTTAATAGAAGATACTCGAAAAGCAGTCTCCGTGAGAGGTGAATGATGAATTAATTTAGCCACCATGGGGGTATGTTCGGGTTTACATAACCGCAATTCCCCTTTGCTAAAACTCAGGGTCAGATCACCACCGTGTTCATGTAGAAAGTCTGTACCTATTAGACAGTCCTCAGCTACTCCCTTTGGTACCAGAAAGGTATGTTCTACTTTTACCCCGGGTGAATCGTGAAATTCAACCGGTAAACGCACAGAGCCGCGGAACCTTAGGGTTTGCCCACCGGACAATCACCCGAACCCTACACCGACCCTGGTTTTCCATTTATTCCTTCAGCTCTAGGGGGCCGCTCTAACGGATTGATCGATAGATTTAAGAATTTAGCCAGATCTTCACTCATCAAACTAAGATTGGCTCCTGTATCTACCAAAGTTTGCACTGCCCTATTATTAATCGTCAAGTATATCATAGGCAAGGGTCGGTGGGGAACAGTTCCGGTATTATTACTGGTGTGCTCATGAGAACTACGCGACGCACCGATTAGGTGAACCTGCGAGCTATGATAACGTTGATGAGGTCTCAAGGGCAACGTGACTCGCGAGCCGTCCTCAGTAGGCCATGTGATAGTATGTAACCCTAGGTCGAGTGAGATTTCACCCGGAAAGTGCAACATAAAATCGGACCCCAGTATACAATCTACCGTTAGTGCATCAACAATAGTGAAAGTCCATTGTTTCACGGGGAGTGCCTTTCGGGTGTGCTGAAACATGAGGGGTACATGCGTTACTCCCACTATTCGGCTCTTACCCCCGTTTGCCGTGCGAATGTAGTGATGTGGCCCGGTAGATTCTACGGGTAAATTCAGTCGTGCCGCTAGGCTGGCACTCATTACTGAGACCAAGGAGCCGGTATCGAACAGAGCATCCACAGTATGACCGCAGATCAGTAGAGCCATAAGCAGTGGTACAGTCCTAACCATCAACACAGAATGCGAGTTGATCACCCGACTTGTGTTGTCTACGACCGGCCGAGTTTCCCTTCGGTCTGATTCGTAGTCAGCTCTGCGAGCGGCATTAGATCGCCTAAAAGGGCTAGTAGCAGCGTCAGAGTGTGAGATTAGAGAGGAATCCGTAGTGGGTTCTTCCTCAGATTCCGAATTTCCATGAGTGTCCTGACGAGAGAATCGAACTATCCGTCGGTCTGGCTTCCTTTGCGCGTCGAGGTTTAACTCAACTGTAGGGGAAGGACAGTGTTCCCGGCTATCCTCACTCAGTAACTGTGTAGTGGCCTCTAAATCCCTAGCATTATAATCTGACATAGAGGAAGCATAAGAGGTATCTCGAGATAGTGGCCTGAAAGCGGAGGTAGCTTGGCATCGGTTAGCAGTCTTACGGAGATTATCGTAAGTAGCGGGACGATTTACGGCCCTTAGCGGGGTGTTCTCATTCCCTGTAGCGTCTGTTCCTAATTCCACAGCAGGTTCCTCCTCATCATCGCTGAAAGGAGACACGCCTGCGCGTCGCACGTTTATGGGAGCAGAGATGGCCGGAGCGGGGGGCTTAGGGTCCCCTCCCCATCGTGACTTGACTCGGCGCATGAACTTTCTACCACACGGAGTCATCCAGAATATAATCACGCAACCAATAACTATAATCAAGATGACTAACATAAGACCGTGATTCAACTGAATAGGTACGAAAGGTAAGTGTACGTACTTTTTCATCTGATTCTCAATCAGATTTCTAGCTTGCTCGTTCTCATATTCTGCAGTCGAGAGTTCAGTGAAATGTAACGGTATCCTACCGAGGGGGGCAGGTACAACAGCTTCCCTAAGTTCTGACATGGTTACAGTAGTCCTAGCTAACCGCAAGGTACTGGTCAAAATGGTATTGCCAATAATTAAATGCAGGTATCTTCCGTGCTCGAACCACAATGTACCGGTATCGGGCACAGCCACTCGTTCACCTTCTGCGACATGATTCAATGAGGGCGAGCGAGCAACAATAACTTCGGTGTAGTTTGTACGTATTAGCACGCCTGCAGGGGTGGTGCGATACTCTGTCGAATTATCCAAGACCTTAATTTTAACATAGTCTTTGCAAGAGGCAAATTCCTTTTCGACTGTTCTATCCGAGAAAGAGATTAATATTTGTAAACATTTAGCGCGCAAGCTTGTCACAATAGCATTTGGGGGACGAAACCACAAGCCGGGGGCCGTTTTGCACTCGGTAACGTCAATTTCACGTACCTCGCCGGAATCTAATCGCTGCGCATATTCAGGCATGGGGGCCATGGTCGTTATGCCTCGTTCCCGAGAATTATACCCCAAGTTATGAACTGCGTAGAGAGGTCTAACTTCATGTTCCAAGGGAACAGGAATTTCTAGCATGAAACCAAAACGTAGAGTATTGAAATCAATTTTAATTGGATAGACTTTCCCAAATTGATAAATCAGGCTCGGTTCGCGATTTAACAAGGAGTTCTTAAGGGAAGGATGGTTTCGAATGATCTCCTTTAGAGTTTGTAAATTTACCAGTCCCGGAGTAATTTCAGACCTCAAACCCGCATGCATAACGGAATTTAAACCCTCGCGGAGTGAATGAGAAAGAAGAAGAAAGTCATGTACCACCGAAGGTCCGAAAAATTCGGACCTCCGGTGGGACTCGAACCCACGACATTTTGCGCACTAGGCAAACGCTCTGCCGACTGAGCTACGGAGGCACAGTCTCATCAAGCTTTGTCGGAATTCGTGTACCAATGTACATGACCAATGGACGGGGAAGTGCGAACCATTCCCACTTCCCCGTCCAGTATAGTACCCATCTGAATTTCGGACGCGAGATCGAGAAACTGCAAACTTGGGCCCATATTCACGCTTCATTTCTGGGGGAAAATCGGATCGAGGCTCTCTATGATCAGACCCCCTATCCCGTTCATACCTATCATTAGGTCTATCTCGATCCCTCCGATTATCATGATAACCTGAATTATAGTTCCTATTTCCTCTATTATCTTCATAACGCGGCTGGTTACCATTATAGTTACTCCAGTAGCGATTGTAGCCGTCTCGGTTGGGTCCCCCAGAATTTCCTTGAGAATTTGGGTTTCGGTCATCATTTCGAGCGGAATTTCGATTATTCTGTGAATTTCTTTCTCGAAAAGCACCTCCACCAGGCTGCCGACAGTCACGCCGCACATGCCCTGGTTTATTACAGTTAAAACAAGTCGTACCCGGAGGTAAATCGCGTGTACGATCTCCTCGCCCAGAATTCGCTAACTTTTTGGTAGTTTCAGCTTCCAGCTTCTCGAAACGGTATTTCAAGTCTCTCACTGCCTTTTCTGCTTCCGCGAGTGCCGTAGGAGCGCTGTTACTTTCTCGAAAGTTAGGTTCTAAAAAGGAAGGGTAACCCTCCCCAGGATACTCTCCCTCAGCCTGCTGTGCTCTTTCTACAGCCTTGGCAAGAGTAGGACAACCCGGCGGAACTGTGTTTTTCAGTTCCGTTCGCAACCCGAACAAAAACAACCGCAACTTTAGCAACTCAATCTGTTTATCAGTGAAGCCGTCTTCCTCTTTAAAACTGAGTCTAGCGTATCTGTTTAACCTCATCAGGTAGTCAGAAACAGTCTCCCCTTTTTCCTGCTTCACGTGAAACATGAGTGACGAAGCATGTAACGCAGTATGGGGGGGAACCATAATTTTCTTGGCTTCAGCAGTCATATCCCCCCCATGTCCCGCGACTAGCCTTAGGTACGGACCTAAACAATTCCAACGCCATACCTTGCAGTGAACTAGAAAACGTATAAACCTTCTGCCAGTCATCAAAATTCATCACTTTACAGAATCGCTCATATTTTTCCACGTGTTCCTCGAACGACTCAGAGGGAAGGCCATGGTGTATTGGAACCGAGCTAAACGCCGTAGCGACACCCTGTGCTCGGACCACTGCATTGAATTCAGTTAATGATTTAGTCAACTCTGTCAAAGCAACAGTTTCCGGATTTAAACTCGGAGTGAGCTAGTTGGTGGGGTGGTAGGTGACGACCCCGCCCCGTCCTCAATATTATCCGGCATGTTACTGAACTTATCTTAGCTATTTAGAAAATTAGTCTCGTACGTAGAATGATAATATTAAAATTAGTACAAGATTATAACAACTATTATATCCCAAAAATGTGTACTGGGTGAGTTCTTTTAGGATAAATAGGAGCCTCGAATTTTTGAAGGAAACAAACAAACAGTTTTGTTGTCTAAAAATTCCCAAAATTCAAAAGTTAACTCCAAATTTTTATCCTCCGAAGGAGGGCTCCACATGTAATAAAATGGGGTCTAGTAGTCGTAGTTCTCTGAACTCTGTAGCACTGGTTCAACTCCTTTAAGCCTCCCAAATCCACAATGGTACGATTAATTGCAATGCCAGGGGTTCGATTGTCAGTTTACACAGTTTGGAATTGTAGTTACGAGTCTATCTAACAATTACCATAGCTAACTAAAGACCAAATCAGAATTAGCCGTTTGTGTTTTACAAGGTTTTAATGAAACTAACTACTACAAACGGTTACAATTTCCGATTACGTAACAGTGTCAATTATACGATCAGTTATTCCGCCGTTGAAGCACAGATACAAAAGTTATACATAGAATTATCCACATCGAGAAACTCAGGGTACATTATTCCAACAGTAGACAACACAATACATAGTACATGTGAATCAGATAGTTCGAAGAAGGATTTTTGAAATTAGGTCTCAGTTTTAGTAATTCTCCTTGAAAGTTCTCAAACCTTTTCTCTTTGCATCAAACTCGCTTTAACTTACAACTTTACCTTCCAGGAGATCCAAATGGATGACAGCAGAACGGGTGATATCCGATGGAGACAGCGATTGGCAGGACACAGGTGAACTCACAGCAAATACAGGGGAATCCGGGTTGGCAGTATAAACAAAATATTGGCAGCACAGACGAGTAAATCCTCCAAGTTTGATACCGGCTTACACCGAGTATCTGGTCTTCGCGACCCAAATCCAATCCAACAGGCTATACAGAGCCCACGGCGTATCAGCCGAAACACAGTGCAAAAACGGAGACAAGAGTGTAAAACCGCACTTCGCGTGACTGCCAACCCAAGACTGAAGTTCAGGTCTCTTTTCGAACTGAACTTCAGCCGTACCCCCGATAGAGGGCGCTTCTAACTTTTTAATGGTCCAATCGCTGTGCTCCTACCGTATGCCTGTTTTCGTCGGCTCTCTTTGTTTTCGTCAGAGAGCCGACCCAGTTTGACGTCGAAAGAGCTTACGTAACTTTTGGGGTCAACTTTGATTACTTTAGGGCTTTTCTCAAGGCTCCTCTCAGACGATTTTCCTTTCAATTTCTCCATCAAAAGTACTCATGCAGAAATTCAGATAACATCACAGAAATACAGAATTTATCCCACAAAAGAGTTTTCGGACAACATGGACCAAAACTGTTCACCCATCAAGAATTCAAATTTTAGGTAGCTATGTCCAATTCAACTCTAAGAAGAAAATCCATAGTCAACTAGCTAAACCTCAAAGCCTTATTCACAGTCAGTTACCAACAGCTATTAAAATTGGTTATGAAAATTGATCGATCGCCAAACAAATATTAAACAATTATTAATTAGCTACAGCTCATCTTCCTTTCAAAATTTCAACCTGAGCTTCAATTTCCAACTTGTTACATCACCAAAAATTGCTCGAGACCAGTAAGCAGATTTTGCTGCCTCCACATTAAAGTAGGGATTTAGAATCGGAAACCTTTTCCTTGTTTCATGTTTCTGTGGTTTGGAAAAAACGTCTCAGAAGGTTGTTTAAATTTTTTCAAAAACTAAAAATATATATGGTTTTAGAATGTATAATAACCAAAGAGTACACCAGTCGCTTTTGTCTTATCTCTTGTGGTTATAACCTACAAACTTCTTAATTGTTTGTGAACTTAGATAACAAACAATTTTTCCGATTAATTAGTTTAGTTTAAACGCAAATATTGCATTTTTGCATTATTTCATTACCGTATTCTCGCGCTTAAGGGAACACCCACTTAAGAGAACATGTACCCTTAAGTGAATGTGCTCTCTTAAGTGAAATCGGAAAAATACAGAACCACAAATAAAGAAACTGCTGTTGAGCGTTAAGAATCTTAAGATTTGTCCCAGTAATGGTGAATCTTTAGGTCTTTCCAAGAAAAAGAAGTCATTTATACCACAAAAGTGACCACAGTAATGATACTAAATAAATAAGCAAAGCCGGTGATTGCTTTTTAGCGATATTTACATTCACTTAAGGGAACCTGTTTTCTTAAGTGAGCATGTTCTCTCAAGTGAAATCAGAAAATTTTCCGATTTTGACCGTGTTTCACTTAAGAGAACATGTTAATACGGTAATACGGTAATCTTTTTGGTACCAAATTAAAGTCAGAATCTATGAATTAAAGTCAGAATCTAATGTACACTTGGTTTTTGAAATAATTATGCCTCAGTGATACTACTGTGCGCCTCAGTGAGACCATTTTGTGCCTGAGTGAGACTTTTGTGCCTCAGCGAGACTTGTGCCTAGGTGAGACTCACTGTGCCTGAGAGAGACTAATTGTGCCTCAGTGATACTTGTGCCTGGGTGAAACTACACCCTGAAATTGACACTGAATTTGCTTGCGTGTTCCGATAACTGAAACCAAAATGCACGCGGAGGCGGAACGCTCATTTTTACTTAATTGCTTAATAGCATACAAGAACGAGAAACGAGAATAGAAACTGCAGAGAAACTAGTCGAAACATGTACTATTACGTACCTTATATAGTTAACAAGTAGTGCCCAAAAAGGGCATGATTCCGCGACAGAGAGCTGTCTGAATTAATTTTAGCTTTAATGTTGCGTGAACGTTCAAAGTGTTAGTGGTGTTCTGTCGTCTAAATTTAATCAATGATGCAAACAAAAGGCCTGCATTAGGGTCCGTGACCCGCGGCCCGAAAATTGTGATGAACTTGGCCGAGCTGGACTGGCCGAATCCTTGCATTTGCTGGTCCGTGCAGATTTATGGCTATCACAATCAGGACCATGTCAGATTAAAAATTATAACCCCAAGAACCACCATCTGGAAAAAGGAGGTTCGCAATTTTTTTATGCGTTTGTGTGCACCACTTGGCAACTACGGCAACGTGAAATGTGGCTACGTAGCGGATCTTTTCTATCAGGCAATTCAAGGGCCTTGATAGGCTCGGTGCGTCTAATTGTGTACAGTCATCGAATTTGCAGCATATAACCGGGGTGAATTGGGGGGGAGTCCTCCCTGCTTTTCTCAAAAAATTGGACTGAATATACTACATCCAATATCCACAATAATCCTTGTCCTTGTCGAAATGGGTAACTTGTCAGGGGTGGGAAGGTTTTGGGCCCTCCCATAACCCTCCATGAAAACCAGCATCATTTGCTTGGTTTAGCGTCTGTGAGAGTCAGCCATTAGTGTGCGCTAAGCTTTCCCGGACCATATAGCAAAGAGGGACCTTGCTTGTTCTTTCTGTCAATGTCACACTAGTATTCATCATGTACTTCTGATAATTATTGTTTCTACTATGTTGTCCAACTTTCATTCGGAGCGTGTCGTGCACAACTTTGCTAACAGAACTTTTATTCAAAAGCAGAAGCATTTATTAAAGATCTCCTTCAAGAGGTTCCGCAAAATTTCTTTCTGAATCTAATTTGGAATACACTGATCTCTTTGCCTGCAGAGTTAGCTGCTTTTAGTTGTTAGCAGTTGCTCTGCGAATTAACCCATCAAGTTGAGAAAATGTCTTGGAAACGAACTTTAACTTACATTCTGTATGCGCACATATTCAATTACCGTGCAGTCCAAACAAACCGAGCTCAAGGAGTTTTTCGAAGAAATTAAATTTCTCAACACGGGCAAGTTGGACATAACTAGTGTTGGGATTGGCCGAAAATTTCCTTGGTTGGCTTGGCTTGGCTTGGCCGGAGTTTGAAGTTGGCCGGCCAATTGGCCGTTGGCCGTTGGCCGGCCATTGGCCGTTGGCCGGCCAACGGCCAATGGCCAACGGCCAATTGGCTGGCCGTTGGCCGTTGGCCGATGGCCGGCCAATGGCCGTTGGCCGGCCAACGGCCAATGGCCAACGGCCAACTGGTTGGCCGTTGGCCGCTGGTTGGCCGTTGGCTGTTGCTTGGCCGTAGCTATTTGCCAACGCTGGCGAGCTGGCATTTACAATTTTTGTTCGTCTACCGTGCTTAATTAGGCGTCAACTTAATTAAACTTTATTTGCAATAGTACAATTTACAATTTACAATATTTGTAAAATAGTTTTTCCAAACATTAAGCTTCCACCCGAGATAATTCTGTTTAAATTTTGCTGGAGGACCGCAATAAATTGATGAGACGTTGACCGCTAAAAACTACGTTGTTAGCACACTTAAAGTTTGCATGCAATTAGCAAATTTATTTGTAAAAATAACGCTAATAACGATAAACATTGTCAACATCTAGTGAAAATCTGTAGTACTGTATCTAATATAACGTTTATACAGCAAAATGTTTACGATATTATGCAGCAAAATTAAATTTTTCAACACAGTTAACGCACAAGATCAGTAAATTTGAACTTGGCCAGCACTCGGCCATTGGCCAGCCAACGGCCAACGGCCAGCCAGTTGGCTGTTGGCCATTGGCCGTTGGCCGCCCAACGGCCATTGGCCGGACATCGGCCAACGGCCAACGGCCAGCCAATTGGCCGTTGGCCATTGGCCGTTGGCCGGCCAACGGCCAATGGCCGGCCAAGCCAACTGGCCGAGATTTTCTCGGCCAACGGCCAATGGCTTGGCCGGCCAATGGCCGGCCATTGGCCAGCCATTGGCCGCACCGGCCAACGCACAACACTAGACATAACACATTCGGATTCGACCCCGTCTACGGTTGCAGGATTCAGATTGGAAAAACTGAACTGAAATAACAATGTCGTTCGGTTAACTGAGGCTTCGTTCGACATTTGACCTAATTTGCATAATGTGAAAGCAAAAAACGGTGTATAGCTAGACACATGGTAAAGATAGGCTATTTTCGTGACCCAATACACAATTACACGCAAAAGATAGGACATCCTCATATTAGGTATTCCGCCCTAGCGGAATAAAAACTAGATAAGGTTATTGGCTGAAAAAAGAATGAAACATTAACTATCTACGATCAGTTGATTTGATAATCTTACTATGTCCAATACATGCATATCCCAATGTCTAAGTATTATATGCATGCACATGCATATACATACATAAGCACAGTGTATTATGTATACGCACCACGTGGTAAAAGTCTCACATTGCCTCAAAACTGCATCATAACCTTAATCAATTCAAATCAAAACTGCAGGTAACAAGCAATACTTTGTGCAAAAGGTTACATTTTTGCCGGATGAATATTTTATGAAATTATACGCCTGATGCGCAGTCAATTTTTTCATAAGTGAAGTGGCAATTGCTTAGGGTCTGCAAAATTTTCTGCAAAACGACGTTCCTACCTTAGCTTGCTGGCGGCAAAAAGTTTACTTTTATTCCACCTTGTAGCCATAAGTCATAATTTCGGTCGTTATTGGAGAACTTCCTATTAATAGGAACATAAGCGTAGATTTGCTTGCTTGCGTAGACTTGCAGTCACACCCGGGCAATGGAGGGGTGGACGGGGGGTGGCCACCCCAGGTCCCACATACGCACCGAAATGATACCTATATCATTTTTGGGAGAATTGACGCACCAAAATAATATCATAATATTCGGACTCAGAGGCAAATTTGACTTACCTACTTCTTTTATTTCACACATTATAATACGCACCGGATTCGGCCTACCTACGCACCGGATATCGGTTATCGACGCACCGGATTTCGTCTGTCGACACACCGGATTTGGCCTACTTACGCTCCGGATTCGGCCTACTGACGCACCGAATTTGGCCTACCTACGCACAGGATTTCTGTTATCGACTCACCGGATTCGGTCTACCTACGCACCGGATTTGGACTACCTACGCACCGGATTCGGCCTACTGACGCACCAAATTTGGCCGACTGACGCACCGATTTTGGCCTACCTACGCACAGGATTTCTGTTATCGACGCGCCGGATTTGGCCTACCTACGCACCGGATTTGGACTACCTACGCACAGGATTCGGATTTTTTTACAAAACGCAATTTAATAATGCATACACAAATGCTCAGTGAAATGTTTGCTTCCGCTTTCCACAAAATGGCTCTAAAAATTTCCAAACTGGTGCTACCTTTAAACAGAGCTCTAGCTTTTAGCTGGGGGCTACCGTCCCCAGACCCCCGTTTTATCATAGCTATGTTGCGTTGCTTAGTTTGAATTTTATCAGCTTGAGTTATATACTTTATCTGGCGAAATCGTGGCGCCAGCCAAAAGACAACAAAGATAATTTGAAACCGCAGAAAATGGTCAGAAAAAATTTGCTTTCATGTCTAGAATTTAAAAAATTCTCAACGTCAGGGGGGCGCGGCCCCCACACCTCCTGCTTTCACGTTTACATACACTTTAATTCAATTAAACAACCTCAATCACTGAATCAACTATAAAATACATGCAAGTTCTCAAAGTTAAACTTGTATATAAAACATGTGTAGAAATAACTAAATTTGAAAAGAAAAATTTCAAATAAGGTGCAGCCCCCTCTGTCAGAAAACTCTGGGTGCGCCACTGTTACGCACCAAAACTTACAGCACCTTCGTTGAGGAAAACGCACCGGATTTCCACCCCCCGTCCGAGAAAAAGTCTGCCCAGGTATGCTTGCAGTTGGAAGTCTTTAGTTAACTTATTGGTCATACGAAAAGATTTCCGGTTTCGAATTCTTTAGTCAGATTCTACACGAATTGCACACATGCGCAATTACACGGATTAGAATCAAAAGTCTGCCAAAGTAGAAATCCACACAGAAATCATGTATTCCCTATGTTAAGCCATTGCACACATGCATTTATAGAAAATGCATGTTCAACAAACAAAGTATGTGCTGAAGCTCGACCTGAGCAAATTTAAATGACCTGCTGCGCTGAGGCACAGCAGGAAAAACAAGATATTTCTGTGCTTTGATGTTTTTTCCACTCTTCAACCGTCCTTCGCTAGAATTTTATGATGGTTGGGCTAATAATTAGAACTAGTTCTTAAAACCCAAGCTTTCTTTTCACTTGCTGCAACTCAAATCAAAACTATAAGCATTAAACTTGTTTTGATTACTAAGAAAATAAATCAGAGCGACTCATTTAGCACATACACGTAATTTACGTGTGGGAACAGATCTTTTTTCGAAATTCTATGTACAAATTATATACTCCCTATCTTAAAGCACAAAAGATGTGCATTTACGTAAAAATCTATGTTCTGCGTGAAGTCTGCGTGCAAAACGGAGGGCTGAGCAGACATAAGAGACCTGCTGCGCTGAGGCGCAGCAGGAAAAAGATTAACAAACTTGATTTGATTGAACTTTTGCCTCTAAAAATAAAGCAGTTTCGACTTGACTTTTGGCTGTGATTTTTGGGACTAGGTCCACATAGTTCGACGAGTCATTCGTAATTTAATTTATAGGAATAAGTCTGTATGATGAAACTTATCCAAGTTTGGAAATGCCATTATGATAAAACTACTGCTATAATAGCCAGCCAAATGACAAAATAATGAAATAGCCAAAGATAGCCAATGAAATAAACCAGCATAGACTGACCTTTTATGAAATTGCTACAAGAAATGAGACTTTATCTTCAAATCTTTACCAAAATACTGATTCTACTGGGCTATTGAGGTCATAACTCATCTAACACGTTTTCGGATACGCATGCTCAAAACTAGCAAACACGAAATCGAAACCGAGTGCAATTAACAATCAACTCGCTAAATTTTTATTTGAAGCTATCATACTTTGCTATAGATATCTGTTTGTTTTTAAAGTTTAAAGTTGTCTCCAGTGGGTCAGGTGGTCTGAAAAAACTTCAGTGGATTGCTGGTTGGAGGTCCGCGGGTCGCAGGCACCAGCGGGTAACGAAATTCGAGCCACTTTTAACTCTGATTTGATCACAGCTTTCAGATAACATTTAGTGGTTTAAATTTAAATTATCAAATCATATAAATACCATTAGCAAGTGTCAAAAGGAATCCTCTCAAATACTCTACTGGATAAACTTCCTGATGACATAATAATGACAGAATGAACATTATCAGTGTGACAACGACAAGTAATGCTGCCGTACCCTACAACAAAACGGATAATTGTTATACAAGATTCAAACTGTCACAGTTCACCACAGCCATCGGCAACAATTTTGGCTTAAGCCCGGTTCATACTTGTCTCTGAGTCTCTGTCTTTATGTCCTTGTCTCTAACTCTCTGTCCTTTTGTCTCTAAACTGATAGAGACAAGACGTCCATAGCAAAGGGACAAAAGGACGGAGACTCGGTCATATTACAATTGACGCGCAAATGGATTCTCCAATTGGCTACCCGACAAGTAATTGTCGGAGGATCTGTCGCTCAATAGATAACGGACCTGGCTGTCAGGAACCAGGACGGGGAAGCCTCGCCAAACTATAAAGTTATGCAAACACGAATAATGTTCCTACCTGCCTAGTCTAACAACTAACCTAACCTACCAAAATAACAAGCCGTTAGAATAAGTGATTTGAATAAACGTACGTACATACGGCGGGCGTGAGCCCTGACAGATCAATCCCAGACAAACAAAGCATACACACACAACAATACAAACAAACCTTGGGGTTGAATGAACCCAATACAGTGTACACCCCAGGGGGAAAGCGTGGGTGAGGAAACACCGGAGCGTTGACCTAAACGAAGTAGGTGGTAATCGGGCGACCGACGAGCGATTAAACCGACTGGAGTTGGGAAAGAAACTAACACAACTGATGTGTGGGGAGTTTTCAAGGGAGACCCCAAAGTAGGCGGGGCTTAGAAAACCCACCCCCAACCAGAAGTTGACACACTAAACCACGCCCCCAAGTTTTGATCACCTACCCAATAGTTACATCCCACCCAACAACAACTCCCCGACCAACAAATAGAATGATGACGTTAGCTAAAGCCAAGCAGTAGCTAAGGGCCGAAAAAGTATTAGGTGTGTAACAACAAAGTGAAAATACATAAATACATACTATCTCTACAAAATTAATTCAAATTCGATTGGTCACTCGGTTTAATCAAAAACGAACGAAAAGTGTTTCAGTTAAAATAATATATGTTATCATTTGTTGTCCTATTAACAGCTGAAGTTTTATATGCTGAAAACTGACTTTAAAATTGGATATAAATGCAGTTACTTTTAAACCTTTAAATATCCAACAACTCAACTTAGGCTACCGCTTAAGGACAGGCAGAAAAGTTGAGCATTGTTCGACTTCCCTTAGAGACTCTTAAGGACAGCTTAGAGACAAAAGGACAAAAATACACAGACAGGCATGAGCCTGCCAAAAACAGAGACCTAGAGACAGAGACTTAAGCCTGGTTCACACTGGTGTCTTATGTCTTATGTCTTATGTCTTTTGTCTTATGTCTTGTGTCTTAAGGCGTTCGCACTAATGTTTTATGTCTTATGTCTTTTTGTCTTAAGACAGACTTGGGCCAGGCTCAACTTTTGTCTTATGTCTTAAGAGATGAGCCAATCACATTACAGCTAGTCTAGTCATTGTCAAGTTGATTGGCTGAAAGATTCAAATGTGCTGCCTAAGACAAGAGACATAAGACAGCAGTGTGAACGGTTCTGTCTTAAGACATGGAACATAAGACATGAGACATAAGACAAAAGACAAAAGACATAAAACATAAGACAGCAGTGTGAACCAGGCTTAAGTCTCTGTCTCTAGGTCTCTGTTTTTGGCAGGCTCATGCCTGTCTGTGTATTTTTGTCCTTTTGTTCTAAGCTGTCCTTAAGAGTTCCTAAGGGAAGTCGAACAATGCTCAACTTTTCTGCCTGTCCTTAAGCGGTAGCCTAAGTTGAGTTAAGTTGGATATTTAAAGGTTTAAAAGTAACTGCATTTATATCCAATTTTAAAGTCAGTTTTCAGCATATAAAACTTCAGCTGTTAATAGGACAACAAATGATAACATATATTATTTTAACTGAAACACTTTTCGTTCGTTTTTGATTAAACCGAGTGACCAATCGAATTTGAATTAATTTTGTAGAGATAGTATGTATTTATGTATTTTCACTTTGTTGTTACACACCTAAGACTTTTTTCGGCCCCCACCAAATGGTTTCGGCTTTAGCTAACGTCATCATTCTATTTGTTGGTCGGGGAGTTGTTGTTGGGTGGGATGTAACTATTGGGTAGGTGATCAAACTTGGGGCGTGGTTTAGGTGTGTCAACTTCTGGCTGGGGGTGGGTTTTCTAAGCCCCGCCTACTTTGGGGTCTCCTTGAAAACTCCCCAACACATCAGTTGTGTTAGTTTCTTTTCCTTAACCCAGTCAAGCGGGGAACCGCTCGTCGGTCGCCCGATTACCACCTACTTTCGTTTGGGTCAACGCTCCGGTGTTTCCTCTACACCTACGCTTTCTCCCCCTGGGGTGTACACTGTATTGGGTTCATTCAACCCCAAGGTTTGTTTGTATTGTTGTGTGTGTATGCTTTGTTTGTCTGGGATTGACTGTCTGCCTAGGCTTACGCCCACTGTATGTACGTACGTTTATTAAATCACTTATTCTAACGGCTTGTTATTTTGGTAGGTTAGGTTAGTTGTTAGACTAGGCAGGTAGGAACATTATTCGTGTTTGCATAACTTTATAGTTTGGCGAGGCTTCCCCGTCCTCTGTTCCGGACAGCCAGGTCCGTTATCTATTGAGCGACAGATCCTCCGACAATTACTTGTCGGGTAGCCAATTGGAGAATCACATTTTGCGCTACAATTGTAACATGACTGAGTCTCCGTCCTTTTGTCCCTTAAGGTATGGACGTCTTTACTCTAAAAGTTTAGAGACAAAAGGACAGAGAGTTAGAGACAAGGACATAAAGACAGAGACTCAGAGACAAGTATGAACCGGGCTTAAGCCAAAATTGTTGCCGATGGCTGTGGTGAACTGTGACAGTTTGAATCTTGTATAACAATTATCCGTTTTGTTGTAGGGTATTGCAACATTACTTGTCGTTATCACACTGATCATGTTCATTCTGTCATTAGTATATCATCAAGAAGTGTATCCAGTAGAGTATTTGAGAGGATTCCTTTGACACTTGCTAATGGTATTTATATGATTTGATAATTTAAATTTAAACCACTAAATTCTATCTGGAAGCAGTGATCACATCAGAGTTAAAAGTGGCTCGAATTTCGTTACCCGCTGGTGCCTGCGACCCGCGGACCTCCAACCAGCAATCCACTGAAGTTTTTTCAGACCACCTGACCCACTGAGACAACTTTAAACTTTAAAAACAAACAGATATCTATAGCAAAGTATGATAGTTTCAAATAAAAATTTAGCGAGTTGATTGTTAATTGCACTCGGTTTCGATTTCGTGTTTGCTAGTTTTGAGCATGCGTATCCGAAAACGTGTTAGATGAGTTATGACCTCAATAGCCCAGTAGAATCAGTATTTTGGTAAAGATTTGAAGATAAAGTCTCATTTCTTGTAGCAATTTCATAAAAGGTCAGTCTGTGCTGGTTTATTTCATTGGCTATCTTTGGCTATTTCATTATTTTGTCATTTGGCTGGCTATTATACAGTAGTTTTATCATAATGGCATTTCCAAACTTGGATAAGTTTCATCATACAGACTTATTCCTATAAATTAAATTACGAATGACTCGTCGAACTATGTGGACCTAGTCCCAAAAATCCCAGCCAAAAGTCAAGTCGAAACTGCTTTATTTTTAGAGGCAAAAAGTTCAATCAAATCAAGTTTGTTAATCTTTTTTCCTGCTGCGCCTCAGCGCAGCAGGTCTCTTATGTCTGCTCAGCCCTCCGTTTTGCACGCAGAAATCACGCAGAACATAGATTTTTACGTAAATGCACATCTTTTGTGCTTTAAGATAGGGAGTATATAATTTGTACATAGAATTTCCTTGAAAAAAGATCTGTTCCCACACGTAAATTACGTCTATGTGCTAAATGAGTCGCTCTGATTTATTTTCTTAGTAATCAAAACAAGTTTAATGCTTATAGTTTTGATTTGAGTTGCAGCAAGTGAAAAGAAAGCTTGGTTTTGCACAAGTTCTAATTAATAGTCCAGTCATCATAAAATTCTAGCGAAGGACGGTTGAAGAGTGGAAAAAACATCAAAGTACAGAAATATCTTGTTTTTCCCGCTGTGCCTCAGCGCAGCAGGTCATTTAAATTTGCTCAGGTTTTGTTTTCCAGCACATACTTTGTTTGTTGAACATGCATTTTCTATAAATGCATGTGCAATGGCTTAAACATAGGAATAGCATGATTCTTGTGTGGATTTCTTACTAAGTCAGACTTTTGATTCTAATCCGTGTAATTGCGCATGTGTGCAATTCGTGTCGAATTGACTAAAGAATTCAGAAACCGGAAATCTTTTCGTATGACCAATACGTTAACTCAAAGACTTCCAACTGCAAGCATACCCGGCAGACTTTTTCTCAGACGGGGGGGAACTGAAATGCGTTTTCCTCAACGAAGGTGTTGTAAGTTTTGGTGCGTAACAGTGGCGCACCCAGAGTTTTCTGACAGAGGGGCTGCACCTTATTTGAAATTTTTCTTTCAAATTTAGTTATTTTGGCACATGTTTTATATAAGCAAGTTTAACTTTGAGAACTTGCATGTATTTTATAGTTGATTCAGTGATTGCTAGTTGTTTAATTGAATTAAAGTGTATGTAAACGTGAAAGCAGGAGGTGTGGGGACCGCGCCCCCCCTGACGTTGAGAATTTTTTAAATTCTAGACATGAAAGCAAAATTTTTCTGACCATTTTCTGCGGTTTCAAATTATCTTTGTTGTCTTTTGGCTGGCGCCACGATTTCGCCAGATAAAGTATATAACTCTTGCCGATAAAATTCAAACTAAGCAACGCAACATAGCTATGATAAAACGGGGGTCTGGGACGGTAGCCCCCAGCTAAAAGCTAGAGCTCTGTTTAAAGGTAGCACCAGTTTGGAAATTTTTAGAGCCATTTTGTGTGGATGTGGAAGCAAACATTTCACCGAGCATTTGTGTATGCATTATTAAATTGTGTTTTCGTAAAACCGAATCCTGTGCGTAGGTAGTCCAAATCCGGTGCGTAGTAGGCCAAAGCCGGCGCGTCGATAACAGAAATCAAAAAGGTAGGTAGGCTAAAATCGGTGCGTCAGTCGGCCAAATTTGTGCGTCAGCAGGCCGAATCCGGTAAAGTGGTAGGTAGTCCAAATCCGGTGCGTAGGTAGACCACTTGAATCCGGTGAGTCGATAACAGAAATCCCGTGCGTAGGTAGGCCAAATTCGGTGCGTCAGTAGGCCGAATCCGGAGCGTAAGTAGGCCAAATCCGGTGTGTCGACAGACGAAATCCGGTGGGTCGATAACCGATATCCGGTGCGTAGGTAGGCCGAATCCGGTGCGTATTATAATGTGTGAAATAAAAGAAGCAGGTAAGTCAAATTTGCCTCTGGAGTCCGAATATTATGATATTATTTTGCGGCGTCAATTCTCCCAAAAATGACATAGGTATCATTTCGGTGCGTATGCGAAACCTGTGGTGGCCACCCCCCGTCCACCCCTCCATTGCCCGGGTGTGACTGTAAGTCTACGCAAGCAAGCAAATCTACGCTTATGTTCCTATTAATAGGAAGTTCTCCAATAACGACCGAAATTATGACTTATGGCTACAAGGTGGAATAAAAGTAAACTTTTTGCCGCCAGCAAGCTAAGGTAAGAACGTCGTTTTGCAGAAAATTTTGCAGACCCTAAGCAATTGCCACTTCACTTATGAAAAAAATTGACTGCGCATCAGGCTTATAATTTCATAAAATATCTATCCGGCAAAAATGTAACCTTTTGCACAAAGTATTGCTTGTTACCTGCAGTTTTGATTTGAATTGATTAAGGTTATGATGCAGTTTTGAGGCAATGTGAGACTTTTACCACGTGGTGCGTATACATAATACACTGTGCTTATGTATGTATATGTGCATGCATATAATACTTTTAGACATTGGGATATGCATGTATTGGACATAGTAAGATTATCAAATCAACTGATCGTAGATAGTTAATGTTTCATTCTTTTTTCAGCCAATAACCTTATCTAGTTTTTATTCCGCTAGGGCGGATTACCTAATATGAGGATGTCCTATCTTTGAGTGTAATTGTGTATTGGGTCACGAAAAAATAGCCTATCTTTACCATGTGTCTAGCTATACACCGTTTTTTGCTTTCACATTATGCAAATTAGGTCAAATGTCGAACGAAGCCTCAGTTAACCGAACGACATTGTTATTTTTCAGTTCAGTTTTTCCAATCTGAATCCTGCAAACCGTAGACGGGGTCGAATCCGAATGTGTTATGTCTAGTGTTGTGCGTTGGCCGGTGCGGCCAATGGTTGGCCAATGGCCGGCCATTGGCCGGCCAAGCCATTGGCCGTTGGCCGAGAAAATCCCGGCCAGTTGGCTTGGCCGGCCATTGGCCGTTGGCCGGCCAACGGCTAATGCGGCTAACGGTTAAATTACGGCCGTTGGCCGTTGGCCGATGTCCGGCCAATGGCCGTTGGCCGGCTAACGGCCACGGCCAACAGCCAACTGGCTGGCCGTTGGCCGTTGGCCGGCCAATGGCCGAGTGGCTAGCCAAGTTCAAATTTACTGATCTTGTGCGTTAACTGTGTTGAAAAATTTAATTTTGCTGCATAATATCGTAAACATTTTGCCGTATAAACGTTATATTAGATACAGTACTACAGATTTTCACTAGATGTTGACAATGTTTATCGTTATTAGCGTTATTTTTACAAATAAATTTGCTAATTGCATGCAAACTTTAAGTGTGCTAACAACGTAGTTTTTAGCGGTCAACGTCTCATCAATTTATTGCGGTCCTCCAGCAAAATTTAAACAGAATTATCTCGGGTGGAAGCTTAATGTTTGGAAAAACTATTTTACAAATATTGTAAATTGTAAATTGCAATATTGCAAATAAAGTTTAATTAAGTTGACGCCTAATTAAGCACGGTAGACGAACAAAAATTGTAAATGCCAGCTCGCCAGCGTTGGCAAATAGCTACGGCCAAGCAACAGCCAACGGCCAACCAGCGGCCAACGGCCAACCAGTTGGCCGTTGGCCATTACTGGCCGTTGGTCGGTCAACGGCCATTGGCCGGACTTCGGCCAACGGCCAACGGCCAGCCAATTGGCCGTTGGCCATTGGCCGTTGGCCGGCTAACGGCCAATGGCCGGCCAACGGCCGAACGGCCAATTGGCCGGCCAACTTCAAAACTCCGGCCAAGCCAAGCCAAGCCAACCAAGGAAATTTTCGGCCAATCCCAACACTAGTTATGTCCAACTTGCCCGTGTTGAGAAATTTAATTTCTTCGAAAAACTCCTTGAGCTCGGTTTGTTTGGACTGCACGGTAATTGAATATGTGCGCATACAGAATGTAAGTTAAAGTTCGTTTCCAAGACATTTTCTCAACTTGATGGTTAATTCGCAGAGCAACTGCTAACAACTAAAAGCAGCTAACTCTGCAGGCAAAGAGATCAGTGTATTCCAAATTAGATTCAGAAAGAAATTTTGCGGAACCTCTTGAAGGAGATCTTTAATAAATGCTTCTGCTTTTGAATAAAAGTTCTGTTAGCAAAGTTGTGCACGACACGCTCCGAATGAAAGTTGGACAACATAGTAGAAACAATAATTATCAGAAGTACATGATGAATACTAGTGTGACATTGACAGAAAGAACAAGCAAGGTCCCTCTTTGCTATATGGTCCGGGAAAGCTTAGCGCACACTACTGGCTGACTCTCACAGACGCTAAACCAAGCAAATGATGCTGGTTTTCATGGAGGGTTATGGGAGGGCCCAAAACCTTCCCATCCCTGACAAGTTACCCATTTCGACAAGGACAAGGATTATTGTGGATATTGGATGAAGTAAAGTCAGTCCAATTTTTTGAGAAAAGCAGGGAGGACTCCCCCCAATTCACCCCGGTTATATGCTGCAAATTCGATGACTGTACACAACTAGATGCACCGAGCCCATCAAGGCCCTTGAATTGCCTGATAGAAAAGATCCGCTACGTAGCCACATTTCACGTTGCCGTAGCTGCCAAGTGGTGCACACAAACGCATAAAAAAATTGCGAACCTCCTTTTTCCAGATGGTGGTTCTGGGGTAGTAATTTTTAATCTGACATGGTCCTGATTGTGATAGCCATAAAATCTGCACGGACCAGCAATGCAAGGATTCGGCCAGTCCAGCTCGGCCAAGTTCATCACAATTTTCGCCGCGGGTCACGGACCCTAATGCAGGCCTTTTGTTTGCATCATTGATTAAATTTGGACCACAGAACACCACTAACACTTTTGAACGTTCACGCAACATTAAAGCTAAAATTAATTCAGACAGCTCTCTGTCGCGGAATCATGCCCTTTTTGGGCACTACTTGTTAACTATATAAGGTACGTAATAGTACATATTTCGACTAGTTTCTCTGCAGGTTCTATTCTCGTTTCTCGTTCTTGTATGCTATTAAGCAATTAAGTAAAAATGAGCGTTCCGCCTCCGCGTGCATTTTGGTTTCAGTTATCGGAACACGCAAGCAAATTCAGTGTCAATTTCAGGGTGTAGTTTCACCCAGGCACAAGTATCACTGAGGCACAATTAGTCTCTCTCAGACACAGTGAGTCTCACCTAGGCACAAGTCTCGCTGAGGCACAAAAGTCTCACTCAGGCACAAAATGGTCTCACTGAGGCGCACAGTAGTATCACTGCGTGCCAATTATTTCAAAAACCAAGTGTACATTAGATTCTGACTTTAATTCATAGATTCTGACTTAATTTGGTACCAAAAAGATTACCGTATTACCGTATTAACATGTTCTCTTAAGTGAAACACGGTCAAAATCGGAAAATTTTCTGATTTCACTTGAGAGAACATGCTCACTTAAGAAAACAGGTTCCTTAAGTGAAATGTAAATATCGCTAAAAGCAATCACCGGCTTTGCTTATTTATTTAGTATCATTACTGTGGTCACTTTGTGGTATAAATGACTTCTTTTCTTGGAAAGACTTAAAGATTCACCATTACTGGGACAAATCTTAAGATTCTTAACGCTCAACAGCAGTTTCTTTATTTGTGGTTCTGTATTTTTCCGATTTCACTTAAGAGAGCACATTCACTTAAGAGTACATGTTCTCTTAAGTAGGTGTTCCCTTAAGCGCGAGAATACGGTAATAAAATAATGCAAAAATGCAATATTTGCGTTTAAACTAAACTAATTAATCGGAAAAATTGTTTGTTATTTAAGTTCACAAACAATTAAGAAGTTTGTAGGTTATAACCACAAGAGATAAGACAAAAGCGACTGGTGTACTCTTTGGTTATTATACATTCTAAAACCATATATATTTTTAGTTTTTGAAAAAATTTAAACAACCTTCTGAAACGTTTTTTCCAAACCACAGAAACATGAAACAAGGAAAAGGTTTCCGATTCTAAATCCCTACTTTAATGTGGAGGCAGCAAAATCTGCTTACTGGTCTCGAGCAATTTTTGGTGATGTAACAAGTTGGAAATTGAAGCTCAGGTTGTAATTTTGAAAGGAAGATAAGCTGTAGTTAATTAAGAATTGTTTAATATTTGTTGGGCGATCGATCAATTTTCATAACCAATTTTAATAGCTGTTGGTAACTGACTGTGAATAAGGCTTTGAGGTTTAGCTAGTTGACTATGGATTTTCTTTCAGAGTTGAATTGGACATAGCTACCTAAAATTTGAATTCTTGATGGGTGAACAGTTTTGGTCCATGTTGTCCGAAACTCTTTTGTGGGATAAATTTTAAAATTTCGTGATGTTATCTGAATTTCTGCATGAGTACTTTTGATGGAGAAATTGAAAGGAAAATCGTCTGAGAGGAGCCTTGAGAAAAGCCCTAAAGTAATCAAAGTTGACCCCCAAAAGTTACGTAAGCTCTTTCGACGTCAAACCGGTCGGCTCTCTGACGAAAACAAAGAGAGCCGACGAAAACAGGCATACGGTAGGAGCACAGCGATTGGACCATTAAAAAGTTAGAAGCTGCCCTCTATCGAGGGTGGCCGGCTGAAGTTCAGTTCAAAGACCTGAACTTCAGTCTTGGGTTGGCAGTCACGCGAAGTGCGGTTTTACACTCTTGTCTCCGTTTTTGCTCTGTGTTTCGGCTGATACGCCGTGGGCTCTGTATAGCCTGTTGGATTGGATTTGGGTCGCGAAGACCAGATACTCGGTGTAAGCCGGTATCAAACTTGGAGGATTTACTCGTCTGTGCTGCCAATATTTTGTTTATACTGCCAACCGGACTTCCCCTGTATTTGCTGTGAGTTCACCTGTGTCCTGCCAATCGCTGTCTCCATCGGATATCACCCGTTCTGCTGTCATCCATTTTGGATCTCCTGGAAGGTAAAGTTGCGGATTAAAGGCAGGTTGATGCAAAGAGGGTTGGTTTGAGAACTTTCAAGGAGAATTACTAAAACTGAGACCTAATTTCAAAAATCCTTCTTCGAACTATCTCATTCACATGTACTATGTATTGTGTTGTCTACTGTTGGAATAATGTACACTGAGTTTCTCAATGAGGGATAATTCTATTGTATAACTTTTGTATCTGTGCTTCAACGGCGGAATAACTGATCGTATAATTGACACTGTTACGTAATCGGAAATTGTAACCGTTTGTAGTAGTTAGTTTCATTAAAACCTTGTAAAACACAAACAGCTAATTCTGATTTGGTCTTTAGTTAGCTATGGTAATTGTTAGATAGACTCGTAACTACAATTCCAAACTGTGTAAACTGACAATCGAACCCCTGGCATTGCAATTAATCGTACCATTGTGGATTTGGGAGACTAAAAGGGGTTGAACCAGTGCTCACAGAGTTCAGAGAACTTCACGAACTACTAGACCCCATTTTATTACATGTGGAGCCCTCCTTCGGAGGATAAAAATTTGGAGTTAACTTTTGAATTTTGGGAATTTTTAGACAACAAAACTGTTTGTTTGTTTCCTTCAAAAATTCGAGGCTCCTATTTATCCTAAAAGAACTCGCAGTACACTTTTTGGGATATAATAGTTGTTTATAATCTTGTACTAATTTTAATATTATCATTCTACGTACGAGACTAATTTTCTAAACAGCTAAGATAAGTTCAGTAACATGCCGGATAATATTGAGGACGGGGCAGGGGTCGTCACCTGCCACCCCACCAACTAGCTCACTCGGTTTAAATCCGGAAACTGTTGCTTTGACAGAGTTGACTAAATCATTAACTGAATTCAATGCAGTGGTCCGAGCACAGGGTGTCGCTACGGCATTAGCTCGGTTCCAATACACCATGGCCTTCCCTCTGAGTCGTTCGAGGAACACGTGGAAAAATATGAGCGATTCTGTAAAGTGATGAATTTTGACTGGCAGAAGGTTTATACGTTTTCTAGTTCACTGCAAGGTATGGCGTTGGAATTGTTTTAGGTCCGTACCTAAGGCTAGTCGCGGGACATGGGGGGGATATGACTGCTGAAGCCAAAGAAAATTATGGTTCCCCCCATACTGCAGTTACATGTCTTCGTCACTCATGTTTCACGTGGAGGAAAAGGGGAGACTGTTTCTGACTACCTGAGGAGGGTTAAACAGATACGCTAGACTCAGTTTTAAAAGGAAGACGGCTTCACTGATAAACAGATTGAGTTGAGTTGCGGTTGTTTTTGTTCGGGTTGCGAACGGAACTGAAAAACACAGTTCCGCCGGGTTGTCCTACTCTTGCCAAGGCTGTAGAAAGAGCACAGCAGGCTGAGGAGAGTATCCTGGGGAGGGTTACCCTTCCTTTTTAGAACCTAACTTTACGAAAGTAACAGCGCTCTCCAGCACTCGCTGGAAGCAGAAAAGGCAGTGAGAGACTTGAAATGCCGTTTCGAGAAGCTGGAAGCTGAAACTACCAAAAAGTTAGCGAATTCTGGGCGAGGAGATCGTACACGCGATTTACCTCCCGGTGCGACTTGTTTTAACTGTAATAAACCAGGGCATGTGCGGCGTGACTGTCGGCAGCCGGGTGGAGATTGCTTTTCGAGAAAGAGATTGCAGAATAATCGAAATTCCGCTCGAAATGAGACCGAACCAGAAATTCTCAGAGAAATTCTGGGGGACTACATCCGAGACAGCTACAATCGCTACTGGAGTAACTATAATGGTAACCAGCCGCGTTATGAAGATAATAGAGGAAATAGGAACTATAATTCAGGTTATCATGATAATCGGAGGGATCGAGATAGACCTAATGATAGGTATGAACGGGATAGGGGGTCTGATCATAGAGAGCCTCGATCCGATTTTCCCCCAGAAATGAAGCGTGAATATGGGCCCAGGTGCAGTTTCTCGATCTCGCGTCCGAAATTCAGATGGGTACTATACTGGACGGGGAAGTGGGAATGGTTCGCACTTCCCCGATCGTGGTCATCTACTGTTGGTACACGAATTCCGACAAAGCTTGATGAGACTTTGCCTCCGTAGCTCAGTCGGCAGAGCGTTTGCCTAATGCGCAAAATGTCGTGGGTTCGAACCCACCGGAGGAATCAATTTTTCGGACCTTCGGTGGTATAAAACTTTCTTCTTCTTTCTCATTCACTCCGCGAGGGTTTAAATTCCGTTATGCATGCGGGTTTGAGGTCTGAAATTACTCAGAGACTGGTAAATTTACAAACTCTAAAGGAGATCTTTCGAAACCATCCTTCCCTTAAGAACTCCTTATTCAGAAAATCGCGAACCGAGCCTGATTTATCAATTTGGGAAAAGTCTAATCCAATTCAAATTGATTTCAATACCCGTCGTTTTGGTTTCATGCTCGAAATTCCTGTTTACGCCCAGGAACATGAAGTTAGAACTCCTCTCTACACCGTTCATAACTTGGGGTATAATTCTCGGGAACGAGGCATAACGACCATGGCCCCCATGCCTGAATATGCGCAGCGATTAGATTCCGGCGAGGTACGTGAAATTGACGTTACCGAGTGCAAAACGGCCCCCGGCTTGTGGTTTCGTCCCCCAAATGCTATTGTGACAAGCTTGCGCGCTAAATGTTTACAAATATTAATCTCTTT